>VXBZ01010566.1:0-31126 GCA_013399135.1 Heliornis fulica | reverse complement strand
TTTTTTTCTGTTGAAAATGTATTCTAATCAGCACATTAATTTTAGTAATTTCTCCCTGGGAAACCAATCCTTTTAAAAATTATTATTGATTTATCAGTAGCAGCTTTTGCTCAGATTTGTTTGGTTATTCTGATTGGTGAGCAAGGAAACATAGGAAAAATTCTTTATATTTACAGGGAGTTCATCCTAACTCCCTAGCCTGTTCTTGTCATTTGAAAGAAATCCTAGATATGTTAACAGAAGGTCATTCCTATGGGAGATTCTGCTGGGAAGAGCTGGCAATCTAAACAGAAAAGAGGAGGAGGAGGGGAACAAATGTTCATGTCACCATTTTACTTAGGGAGTTACGATAAACACACTGAAGTCACCAATTAACCCTGTGACAGAGGCAGAAACTGAACCTTGTGACCTGCCTTTAGCAATATAATGACATCTTTTAATAACGAGCTCTGACAGAGAGTGAGAGGCAATAAAATCTGAACAGTTTGGTGTTTATTTCTTTGTGATGGTTTACATCTTACACCTGCATATTGACTAAAGCCATTGTCTCAGCCATAATCTGTTTACCTTTTAGGACCATTTTATTTCATTATTAAGACAACTTATGTGATATAGTACTTTTTAATTTATTTTTTTCCCTGGTCTGACAAAAGTAATTAATGAAATGCTGGTCCCTACTTCACATTGTAAATAGGTTTATTCCTCTGCTTCAGAAAGCTACCATTGTAGTGGATCAATGAGAACTTCCATCTATTATTTGTAAACTGCAGGAGGCTAAATAGTCTATTGCATTATAAACAGCACTCTCACACAGATATTCACATACACTGCAAAAGAATTCATGCTTTGTCTGGAGTAAAATGAAGTCCCAGAGGTAATTTGTACTGTGTGGGAAATAATGTCTCCTGCAGGAAAATTATAGCCATGGTTGTTTAAAAGAAATGAAAAATATAGTGTTAAATGTTTTTAACAAAAGCATTCAATTGTTTCATATTTTTCAGCTGACTCCTACCACTGACAATTTATTGGAGTTATAAATCCTGGACAAAGTTTCAGGTCGCTTCATATGAACTAGTTTGACTAACACAAATATATTGTTTTGGTGACATTATAAAATGATTTATTGTATATGCATTTCATTTTCATTCATTGCTGGCCTACACTGAAAATAATAAAGTTTATACCAGTTCAGCCATTTGAGAATACCATTAGAATATACTAGAAATAATAGTTTATTTTAGTTTAGAAATAAGAATTGTTCAGGAAATAACAAATTATTTTTCTTGAGAAGTCTGTTTTCTCCCCTTATTTAGATGTACCCGAATTCTGTAGGTGTGATGACAAAACAGACAAAAGCCTGCCACCATAAATCTTGAGGCATCCCTTCAGTTCTTGTCCTGAGATGATGTTGGGAGCCTCCTCAGATGACCCAGCTGTGGTTGGGCAGAAGGCATGAAGGTGATCAGACATCATGATTTTTATAGCTGTGTGATTCCTTAAATGCTGTTTTCTGTAGAAACCGACATTGGCGTTCTTAGCCTAATGACTTTTATGTTATGAAGAAATTACAATACAGATACACATCATCATCTTCTGAACAGAAAAGGGGGAACTCTGAAATGAAATACAAGTTTATACTCATTTTCTTTAACCAGAACNTATCCCAGAGTCCCTAGAGCACTTTCAGGGTGGTGGATGAAAACCCATTGTCTTACCTTTACTGTCCTTCCCCTTTCCAGCTGCCCTTTCCTTCTGAGATCCCTGACATGTTTCTTTGGCGTTTTGGGCGATTATCAGCAGGTGCACAATGTCCCCTTTGCTTTAGCTTCTCTGTCAGCAAAATGAGAATGAAAGCTTGTCTGAACCACAACAGCTGTGAGCCAAACCTCATGCTTATAAAGCACATTAAGCTTGGTACATGCTAATGTCAGATAAGGGTAGGTTAGTGATTGTTATTCTTTGGATTAATTGATGATAGGAATAATTCAGGGTGAAGATAAAATGGAACTGTTTGGAGTTATGTAGATTTCAGAGGCTGTATTATGTTCACTGGCTCTTTCTGCTGAGGTGAACTTTAACTCCAAGAAGAAAAAAAATCTAGCATAACACTGAAAAAAACTGATATGCAGAAGACAGAAAGAGTCCTACGTGCCTTTAGATCCTCTGTCCCTTTCTCCTCAAGGCTGAATCCACGTTGTCTTTGTATGAGACTGCCATTAAAGTATGAAAAGCTCAAGACACTCATGGTCTTGCAGTCACCATTTAAGGGATGCCAGGAGACAGAGAGAAGCAATAAATTGCTTCTCTAGCAATGAGCCAAAGCTATCATTCACTTCATGGGGTTTAAGCCAAGGGGCTTATGTTAACTCTGTACTTGCAGAGATTCCTCACAGTATCTTTTTTTTTTTTTACTTCATTTAAATCCCTTGCTGTTATGCAAGTAGCCTACTGAGGTCCAAAGTGGGTCTTTTACTGGGCTTCGAGGAGAGCTGGGAAATGTAGCTGGATGATGCAGATACAAACAGGTATTTCCCTGCTAAATATCAATCCAACAGCTATTCAACTTTTCTTGTTTAGTTAAACTAATAATTTAAAGATAACCATCAGGCATTTTCAGCAAACCCCTCACTGAAACAATTGCATGTTTCATAGTTTCCAAAAGCTTCCACAAAAGTCAGCAGATTTATGATTTAAAGAAAAACACCCTATCACATTCAACAGCTTGCAAAAATAAACTTCCTCTCAAATTTGATGTTCTCTGATCATGGTTCTTTTAAGGGCAATTACTGCATAAGTCCTTTGTAACTGTTAAGTTGAAAGTCACTTGTGGTCTCAGTGAATTGTTCACACTGAATATCTGCTCTAGTGCCCACTAAATGCAGCTCATAGCAAATGTGTTGTGTAAACGCTGGCCTTTAGCAAAGAGGAAATAATCTTCAGCCCTTGAAGACTTAGAAACTTTAATAGACATTAATCTTCACTTCTCTACTAGCTCACTAGGCCTTTTGGGGTTGGACTGTTCTTTTGGGACCTAGCCTTAACCTCACAGGGTCACAGCTCTTCCCATGCACCACTCTTGCTCTTGAGAAAAGTAATCGAGCAGTTCTGGAAAAGGAGCAGATTAGTTTTCCTCTCCAGGTACTCAATCCAGTCTCCCAGATGGAAGTATCTCCATGACACTCTAATTTTTTACTTGATAGCTGAGAGGGAAAATTCAGCAGTAGACCCAAACCAGTTTCTGGTTAAAGCTAGTGTCTAAAATTGATAGGGTCTTTACTGTCTTCTGGTCTTTACTTATTAAAGAGTTGTGCTTTCCTCTGTGCATAAATAACCTTCCTCTGCATAACACGTGTATTTTTCAATTATGGTCCCAATGTTTCTCTGCCCTTTAGGGACCCAAGTCTACTTCAGTTAAAAGATGTCAGCAATGTTTGAATTTGCTTATATGGACTTGGATAAAATTAACAGTGTAAACAAAAATGCTTTCAGTTTCTCAGGGAAAAATAGCCTGTAGAATGCTGCATACTACTTTGGAATCTAACCACACTAAAACCAGAAAGTTAGGAGATCTCTCAGAAAACATAACTGGACTCTATTGAATTCATTTCACTTCTTTTCTGAGGTACTTTTAAACATTTAGTTATGTAATAAATGTGGTCAGGAATTATTCATTGAAATGGTTTATATGTGTGTTGGGAAGTGGTACTTATCAGAACCACAGCTTTTTTTTTATTACTTTTTTTTTTTTCTTTTTTTAATCCTTCCCCCTGAAATATTCCAGCTTCAATAACTTTCAACAACACAGAGTCCAAGGCAGAATTTGGTTTTGAGTGGAATTGGTACTGGTACCTAGGGGAGCCTGTCAGAAAACTTGTTAGCCCAGAGGCTACAGTGTCTGAGAAACGTGGTAAATTGTACTGATATTCTTAACTTGATCGAGCAGAAGTGTCCTGACTACCAGCATGTTAGTGAGGCTGTTAGAGGTATGTATTTCTCACTTACTTTTACAGATGCAAACAGAAACAAATGAATGTACATGGCCCCTAATTATAATTTAATTTCAAATCAAAAGTCAACGTGTAGGAATAAGAATAATTCAATGTAACAATTCTGTAAGCATTTACCTATAGTTGCAGGGACATACTGAGATACACAGGCAGGCCCATTCCAATCTTGTATTTTTAAAAAGTGTCCTAAATTCTTGTCTTCCTTTCACTGCCATATGGCTACAATTTTTGAGTTTAAGGTGAGATGATACAACCAAACTGTTCTGTTCATAGGCCTATTGTCTAAAGAGTTGTAAATGCAGGCCTTAAGCAAGCATTGAATTAGTTGCAGATGAATTCTGAGAATACTCAAGGACAGATAAAGGTATGGGTTCACTAATAACCTTGCTTCCTTAGAACTCTAACTTTCCTCAGTTACTTCTTGGTTTTATTTGTCTGTTTCAATAGCACTTGAAACACATAGTTCATTTTGGATAATTTATACTTTTGAAGTGGAGTAGAGTAGGGGAAGGTGGAGGTGTTCCTAAATAGAAAAGCAGCTAAGTGTTAACATCTAACTTTTCTGCATTTTCATACTGTTTCATTCAGAGTTACTCTTGTGTTTCTCAAAGTGCCAAAGCCCAGGTGAAGGGAAACTATGGCAGAGAGCTGGTATGAGATATTATCAACATAAGTATCCTAAAATGCTTAGAACACTCTTCATTAGCAGAAAAATTCCTCAGCTTCTCTTTTCTGGTTACTTCTGGTCTGAAAAACAAAATTTTAAGAAGTAGTGCATCATATTTTCATCGAGAAAATCAGTGAAGACATTAAAATATGTGATTACAAGTGCAGTAAGGCACAATATATTCTCTTTCTGTTCCTTTGAAATGACAGACAGAATCACAAACTTGTAATTTATATATTGTGGAATTTTAGAAAATAAAAACTACTAAATGTCATAAAAAAGATAAATCCCATCTTTGAAAAAGTTATGGCACAGTGGGTCCCAGTGAGCGGGATTGTCATCACTAGGCCAAAACTTAATCTAAAATTAAATTTCAGATGTATCAATTTTAGGCTTCTAAGAGAACAACAATTAATTTGGATTTTAAAAGATTAATAGAAAATGTCAGTCCATTTGTTCTGTATTATCAAAAAGGAAAAAATCTTCTGAGAAAAGAGGATTTGTGAGAACTAGAGAGACTATTCTGGTAGTGATTTATTATTATATTATTTATACTTGTTTTCAAAGTAATGCAGGAAGATGTGAAGATTTACAGTTAGTTACTCTAAAATAGTTACAGGTACACCTCATTTGCTAAGTGGTTTGTCCTTCACATTTCATAAGTTTAAACGGTTTTAGTGCCTAAAATGCTAACAGAATGAAATGTTATCTGATAAGATGTACCAACAAGCATTTATATAAATGGGTGCTGGATAAGGTGAATTGAGGTCTTTAACAAAATTAAGTAAATATTAATGAGCTCCCATTTTTCCTTTCACTTTTGAACAGATGGTGATATTATTCTGACAGGACACAAGAGACTCCGTTTTGTCTCACGTGATTTATGAGAGATTGGTTCCAGTAATGTGTCCTATTTGTATAATTTTTAGCTAACAGAAGAAAAATACAAGATTTTACCAAGTCTTAATTTAACTTGGTATGTCAAAATAAAATATCCCATGCCATGAACATGGCCATGTTATTCATTCCACCCTCCCTGCTTCACAGTGCTCTTGACTAGGCCAAATCCTGCACTAACACCCTGACAGTTGCAGTTTGCCCTGGAAGTTTGATTTTGATGGGAATTTTTCTAAGTTCTCTAATTACTCTTCCACAGTTTCAAAATATAAAGGCTGTGAACTTGCTTCACTGTTCCTAACTTTGGCTGTCCAAAAGTTAGGCCTCACTCTGACCTGGTTGTCCATGCTTCCAATTTTGTCAAGAAACCAGAAGGAAGAAAAAACCAAAACCAACCCCTCCCTGTTCCCTACCTGTCCCAAACCCCACAAACAAAAAAAAAAAACCCAAACCCCAAACCCACTCACAGGTACCAGAGGGAAATTTGCCCTTATTGTTTTAGAGATGTATTCAACTTTTCTCTCTCTCTTAGACATGCAACAAGCCTTGTTTAGTTGCAGGGCTTCACATTGCAGAGGTAAGTTCCTCATAAAGTTGCTCTACTGCTATAGCTGTAGTTCCAGCTATAGCTGAAATCCAAGAGAGACCTTCTGGTAGTGCAGAACTAGTTCAGCAGCTACAGGCTTTACATTTACCTGAAAAGTACAGCTGTGGAAAACCTGCAATGAGATTAAGTCACTCAGAATATTATTCTTTTCTCATCATTGCTATTTTTTTCTAAACATTGCCTAGGTTTTGGTTGTTTGGGCTGTTGCCTTATGTCTTTTTTGAGAAATATAATCACCCTTGGCTGAATTGCAGCCCTTTCAGAGGGCTGTTTCCCTATAATGTCCAGCATCAAAATCGACATTGGCTTTAATGACAGCAGGGTCTGACCAGCATGGCTTCATATGTCCCATTATACAACCAATTTGAATTGTTTTTGCCTGTTCCTACTGAAGTCCAAGATTTAAACTGGAAACTCTTGGAATGCTCAAGGACAAATTAAGGTTCAATAATAACCCTGTTTCCTTAGGACTCTAATCTTTCTCATTTACTTCTTGGTTTTAATTGAGTTAATATCTACTTCAACAGTACTTGAAACAAGTAAAGGTGGAAGCATCCCATGATAGACAAGGTGGTTTACAGAGTGTTTTTTTTAGTCACACAGTGAAGCGTGGTGACACTCAGAAATGAGAAAAGGCACTACAACCATGCATTAGTATGTGGTAGCACTGATCCTGCTGCAGAGCTTACTGGTTAGAGATAAGGCAGAAAGATTTCACCAGGTTCTTTTTGGATAGCTGTTTGTTTTTGCTTTACTTTTGTTGAATGTTGCAGAGCCTGTCATTTTGAGATGAGGAAAGGGGTGTGTTTGAGAGAAAGGGCCATTGAGAGCGGATCACTGAGACACCACACCTGGGGTTGGGAGACCTTTGCTGAATTTTCACCTCTGACAAGCTTTCTTGATTCAGTGTTAGCTATTTGCTTTTCCTTGGATTGTTTCTGCACTTATGAAATTACTCCAGAGCAGAGGTGTTGAAAGACTACATCAGTCTCTGTGGGGTGCTCAGACATGGCACTCTGAGCACCTGGATAAATGGCTGACTTGGGAGGGTAACTTACTAAATGCTTTCTTTCAGCTCAGATTTTTGATTGCTTTGTGGCTTATTGTGTGAGAGGACACCGAGATACATGTTTTAACCACAAAGTATGTGCCTGTAAAATACAGGTTCATCTATGACAGTCATGATATAACTGAATGACAAAGAGCAGCTTTGCTTTTCTGCTATATTGCCGTTCTCTATATGGCAGAATGAGTGTTGATTGCATGAAGATTTTTATGATATTGCAGAAGCAAAATACAAAGGAAACTGAAGAATTCTGTCAAGAATCACTTCTGGGATATGATCTTACTCCCAAATAAAATTCATAGTGCAATATAGTAACACACAAATTTCCTCATAAAATGGCAGAGCCAGCTTTTGATTGCCTGCTTGCTAAGATTTTCACTGAACTAGAACTGATCCTAGTATCATTTTCCTTTCAAGGAGATCTGTTGTGCACATTTCCTTTACTGAATGCCTGCTGTGTTTTTGTGTTTCTGTCATATGCTGGCATCTGATCTTAATTAAATACCTTGTAGGTGTTACTGTTCTTTAGAGAAAAAAATAATCCCTGAACATCAGAGCAATACTTAATCGTGCTTCTGACACATAGCATTTATTTAAAAAGTAAGTGGTAACAAAACTAAGGAAACCAAAAACAGCTGGAGAGCCTATTCTGGAGGTGAATTTTCACAGAACTTGTTCTATAATATAGAAAAACAGAAACTCCATTTTGGCACTAAATACTAGTAGCAACAACATAGTCACTGTTACTCTAAAATGTTGACAATGTGAATGCAGAGGTAAGTGATATATATGTGACAACCCCTTGACCTTTTGCTATTTCATTCTCCCACCTATAATCTTGAGATTTATGGCAGAGTAAACTTATTAATCCTAACAACCATATTGTCGTTTGGAAGCTGGACTGACTGTCAGTAAACATCAAAAGAACAGCTTGTCACAGATTTGCTAGAGTAAAACATTTTTATTGTGATACTTGATGGCATTTATCACTTAGAAACCTTGCAGGTTTCCCCAGACATTGAGTAGCTGATGTCTTAAAACCTTTTTCTTTTTTCCACATGTATATCTTGTTGGCATGCATTCCAGTAAGGTCTTCATCATTTATATTAATTAGAAGTGGATTTTAGACAGCTCCTCCAAAGACAAAGAGTCTTTACAAAGTTGACTGAAGTTGGCTGGTGTTGGTGAATATGCCTCACATGCTATGGAACCAGTCCAGAGCTCGTTAAAGTCAACTGCAATCTTTCCACTGACTTCTGTGTATTTTGCCACACATCTCTGAGGAAAAATACTGCCACTGTGAGTCACATGAATATATTTTGCCCCACAATTAATTAAAATGCATTGAATACCTGTGACTACTCAGAAGATCAAAATGGTAATCAATATGAGTGAGGAGTCTGCAATAAATGTTGTCATTACCACTACATAGCCCACATTTTACATTTATCCTTTCACTCCTGTGTTATTTTATGATCAGGAAGTAACAGTTTTATTTTGGGAGTATCCTGCCTACTTGTGTTTGTGTAGTGTACATTTTTATAATGTTTATACACCGATGGTATTTGTGATCATTAGTTGAAAATTAGAAGTTACATCTCTAAGCTTTAAGCAGTTCTAGTGCAGAAATTCTATGATATTGCAAAAATGTATAAAATTTAAGGCACTAGAATTACAAACATAGCATTGAATTAGGCGGTCTGAGCTTCAGAAATATACACTTCTTCGAATACTAGGATAATAATTTAAATATTTGTGTTTGAATGCACCTTTTTAAAAAAAAGAAAAAGAAGGTCTTTTTTCCTGAAGTCTAATCATCTTGGCAAGAAATAGTTTTGGACTTGACAGGCCATGGATATTTATGTCCCATTTATGTGCAGGATTTCTAGATGCCAGACCCTACTCTCACAGAAAGTAAAGTTGCTTCTCTTGGTGCCAGCAATGTGAGTACTCACCTACATCTAAACCTCTTTTTCAAAATTTTTATCATCTAATTGTGATGTTCATACACAAACAGTTTAATGCAACAGTAGCTGTGAAAAAGAAATCAGTGGGAATGCCACCCACACTCCTGACATTATCCCAAGAGAAGTGTATCTTATGTTTCCACAGACTGTTTCAGAAAGGCCTCTTAGACAGACCCGATTATCCTGCTGCTCATCTCCTCCAAGTCATTGTCATCAAGCTGCCTCCTTCGGCCCTCCTACCCTGTATGCACACTCTGCAGTCAAGATGATTCCAGCTGCAGCATTCCCAAGCTTACCTGGCTCTAGGTGCTTCACACAGGACTAGTACAATCTGTACTCTGATGTGGATGGTGTGAGGAGAACTTGAACAACTTGGTGGTCCTCTTGTGTTTACTAGCATCCGTGCTGCATCGACGCTTTCTGGCCGCTGTGTAGACCTGCTTGCCAGAGCATGCCATCCTGTGAGTGTTAGCAGAGCATCCAGCATCCAATAATAATATTCTGTGGTGCTCAACAGTGGGTCCATTTCTGGCTATAAACAATTTGCTACAAAACCCCAAAGTACCTACTGTTCTCAGAACCCTTTTTTCCCTACAAACTCATCCTTCTTTAATCTTCCTAGGATTTTTCTCAGTTTGTTTTTCAGGAGTTTATTTGATTTATGGCTTTATTAATTTTCCAAGAACTTTTGCTGGTAGCATGATTTGCCTGTGTTTTTCCAACAGGAAATGAGATCAAGGGTGGTGAACGATGCCAATTTTCAAAATTTTATGAACAGCAGAGAAATATTTCATGGAGAAAAGTTGAGTTTTACCACCTGTGTTCTCAGTCCTGAAGATAGTTTTCTGTGAGGACTTGGGCAAATCTCTTCACAGCAACTCTACCTCAGTACAAGGATAATAATGCTTTAGCTGGCCTAGGAAAATACTGAAAGTACAAACAGAAAGTCCAATGATAGGAAAGCTGTTCTAGCCAAGCCATATTTTAGAGCTTTGTTGAGGGTTTTATAAAGTAGTTTTTGATGTCCTGTTCATAATTCTCAAGAGTTAAAGAAAGAAAGAAAGAGAAAAGGGAGAAGGGAGAAAGGAAAAAAAAGGGAAAAGGGGAAAAAAGGGAAAAGGGGAAAAAAGGGAAAAGGGGAAAAAAGGGAAAAGGGGAAAAAAGGGAAAAGGGGAAAAAAGGGAAAAGGGGAAAAAAGGGAAAAGGGGAAAAAAGGGAAAAGGGGAAAAAAGGGAAAAGGGGAAAAAAGGGAAAAGGGGGAAAAAGGGGAAAAGGGGAAAGGGAAGAAAAGGGAAGAAAAGGGAAGAAAAGGGAAGAAAGGAAAGGAAAGGAAAGGAAAGGAAAGGAAAGGAAAGAAAAGAAAAGAAAAGAAAAGAAAAGAAAAGAAAAGAAAAGAAAAGGAAAGAAAAGAAAAGAAAAGAAAAGAAAAGAAAAGAAAAGAAAAGAAAAGAAAAGAAAAGAAAAGAAAAGAAAAGAAAAGAAAAGAAAAGAAAAGAAAAGAAAAGAAAAGAAAAGAAAAGAAAAGAATCAAAGTGAATTTGACAGATTCCTTCACTCACTTTTCACTTGGACAACATATAAACTGTCAGCCAGAATTTGCTTATGTGCGTGCTGAGCAAAAACTATTAGGCCATTATTGCTGGAGTCCCCAGAGAGGTAAACCATTTATTATTGTAGTCTGTGAGACTGTCCTCTCTGGCATCTGCTGGATTGGATGGGCTGGATTGAGTTGTAGAGAAGAGAAGAAAAAAAGCAACCAAAACCCAAACTGAAATACCACATTACTGAATGGAAATTTGCTTCCAAATGTTTTCAGGGTTACCCTTGTTACAGAACAGCAGTTGCTTCTTCCAGCTGGATAGTACAAAATGTCTCCTTGTACCAAGATAATGCTAGCAAAAATCATATTTCTGTAGTAAAATATGTTACTGTGGTTCTTTTTTATTTTTTACAGTTAACATTTTTAGAATTAATAACAATACAGTAGAATTAGTACTGGAACAGGTAAAAGAACAGAGTTATGTCCAGCCTCCTGAAGTTTGTGCCTTGAGTCATAAAAAATTTCAGGGAAAATGCAAGGGTGATTATTATCAAATACAGCTATGGCATCATTTAAATCTTTGCAAGTGGTAAGAGGGGGACTAGAGCATCTCAGTGATATGATAGGTTTGTTAGCAAACTCCTCAACAGCAGTGTACTGGCTTTATTAAGTTAAACTAAAGCAGATGTTAATTGGAGCCACCTGTATCCTTTGTAAAATAAAATAAAGAAAAAAATTGTTAAGGGGAGAGAGAATCAAATGAGAAGATTGGATCTAAAACATATATATGCTCTGATGCTGGCAAGCTTGAGTGTGTGCACTGAAACCTGAAATATAATCCAAAACAGCTTTAACTGAGGTTCTGAAATTGCAGATTATAAAACATATCATGTAGTCTGACAAACAACCTGATAGCTGTTTGACAGTTTGGCACTAAGCCATCCAAGTATTAAGTTTAGAGCAGCTGGTGAGGGTGTTGTGATTCTTAATCTTCCAGAAGTAATATTTGAGAAAATTTCAGTAGACTAATCTTAAAACCAGTGTTAAAATGATACTTTTTTCTTCCTGATACCATTACCAACAAGACAAAATATTTAATGTGAGTACTGATCAGAGAGCTTTTCTTGTCTGCTGGATTGTGTCTCTTTAGAACTGGCTATTTTGATTGCATTTTCTGCATACAAACCTCGATTCTGTAAAATGTGTATTTGCATTCCAAGTTCATTATACTCTTGTCGCTGTTCTTAGTGGGCCTGTAATCTTTAAAGGGTGAAAAGAAGAGGGAACTTGTTTTCAGTACACTCTTCTTTGTGTCATTTGACAAAGAATTAGGGCAGACCGGTTTGGGTGTGAAAGTTGTGCGTGACAGGCCTGAGATAACACTCTGCTATTATATCCAGAGGGAGGAAGCAGCGAGAAAACCCTTGGAGCTCTATATAAAGACAACCAGGATCTTGATGGCAGTATATGGAAATTCACATTTGCTCTCCAGAAGTAATTTCTTTCTCCTGTAAGTTTTGGAAAAAAGCCATGCAGGTAGTAATATTTCTTTCCCATACCAATGGATCCCAAAACACCCTATAAAAGCATTCATAACATAGCAAAACAAATATGCCTCTGTGTGGGTTACAGCCTAAGCCACGCAGATAACCAGTGCAGAGCAAACATACAGATACAAGATACTATTTTTTTTTTCTCCAGCCTTTATTTTTTCCTTAATAAACCAACCTACATTATCAGTTTACCACAGCCATAACCAGTATAGGTAAGGTTTGCCAATTAGTTGTGTTAACACATTAACTGGGTGACATCAGACTTGCCTGTCTGGGTTGTACACACAGGCTTAACTGGTGGAGTTAGAGCAGTGTAAGAGAGAAATTAATTGAGTCCTTTGTTTTAGACAGCTGGTTTGTTTTGGTTTGGGTTTTTTAGCAAGTTTCACTTGTTATAAAGTTGAATATTACTTTTGTGAATTATGAACTGTGGAATTAAAAATTGTGGATCTTAGGAGCTAGTACTTTAAAGGGCTACTTCCGCTGTTAAATTAGAAAGAATCTCCTTGAAAAAACACATTTAAATCTAACTAATAATTTCATAGGAAGCAGAGACTGTGCCATAGGGGTTTTTATATGGAAAAGAACCTATTAAGCACCTCATGATGTGGAGGTAATTCCAAATTATATTAACAGAACTTTCTTGATTTACTGGTAATGTTATTTTTCAATGCTACAACTAGTGGCCACCAGCGACCTTTAGAACCAAAGCAATGTTCAAGTAGTTTCACCCTGGTAATTTTCTAGCCTGGTTTTGGATGCAGTCACTTAAAATTCCACATCTAGTAAAAAAAAAAGCAATAACAAGTTGTCTGTTCCTTCTTCATAGTTCCACAGTATTGTCTTCTGGAAAATGTACTTGTGTAACTCAATGCTATATTAAAGGAAAATGGCCAACATAATCATCTTTTTAATCTGAATCATATCTCCTTTGAAGAATCCACTAAAAAACAGTACATGTTAATTCATTTCGGTCTCCATGACGCACGCAAGATAGGGCAGAGTTGACCAGCTGCAGTTAACCTACTGCTAAGCTCAGCCAACAGATTGCTCCATACTCCAAGCAGATGTTTCTCTTTTAGGCTAATGGAACTCTTGTAGACCATATTCCTTCCCAAGAGAAAACACCAGCACAGTTGGAAGCTGGAAAGACTCATCTCAATAACAGCAGCAAGGTGCCAGCAGCATCAGCAGCAGTTTATTAATAAAAAGCCATGAACAGCACAGTAATTACATTTTAGTTTAGCTTCAAAAAACAAAAAACAAACCCAAAACTCAACACAACATCAAACCAACAGCAAAACCCACCTTTTTTCTTCTCTTCACAGCCCTCTTAGATGTAACATTTATTTTTCCTATAGCAATTGACTTCTGGGTGAGAGAAGATGAAATTAACCTCTTGCTGTTGGCTGTACTGTTGTCGAATGCATCACAAAATGGGACAGTATACTGCATCCATGTAAATATTCACTGTTAAAATTCACACATATCACAGGTGATAGTTGATGTACTGTAGCTATGTCCTAGGCTAAAATTTAAGAACTTTATCACACTTCAAGAGCATAGGCTGGATTTGATCTGAATCTTATACCAGAAGTAGCTTGGTTAATGCCAGTCAATTCATAGCTCTTTGTGTCAGAGCAAAAAAAAGGGTATTGGTCATTATATTTGCTTTAGAGGATGAATGACAATGAACAGACCTAGGCTTCTATATTAGACTTTGAATAAGAATTGTTTCCAATTCCTGGAAACCTTCTCTCTTCTCTTGGGACTTGTACATCCGTTTTTGTCCTGTTAATGGTACTGAGAGTTACTTACAAAATGGTAATTAATGCCAGGGTTTTTATATTTTATGTAAATGTGACCTGAACCAAGCTTGGGGAGCCAAGTTTCATATAAAGGATGGTGGAAATTTAGGAACAGTTTGTCTTGCTTCATTGCTGTTTTCCAGAAGCAGTGGCAAAGGATTGGGTCTCTTCTCTTGCTATGACTGTTGGAGGAAATTTTATAAAATTATACAATATCTTTGAAACAGAAATCTCTCTCCTTTTTAAAATATTAAAATATCTAAGGTAGTGGAGTACAAACTCTACCTGGCTCCTACTATGCATACATTTTTACCTGGTGGAGAAATTATGTGTGTTGTGGGGGAAAGATGTTTAGAATTTTCTCCACCAGCGAGAAGACAAGAGTGAGGAAAAATAAGATGTTAGAATAAGAATGCTGCTTTTCAAAATGTTTAAGGAAGGTAGACCACCCCAGAAAACCACAAAATGGGAAGTGCTGCCCTTCCCAGCAGCCTGGATTCGGAGTGTTGGGCAACTTGCTGCTCGTTTTCACTTGCAATACGTGTTGGGTTGTGAGGCAGGTAGTGCTTGTTAGAACTCAGATGTGTGGGTTCAGCTAAGCAACGAGGACTATGCTTTGACTACAAGCACAATTTGTATGCTACTTTTTCCTGGTGAAATATCTGCTGTCAGTGTTGAGGGAAAGAGGGGGGAAATTATTTGTTTCCCTTACAGTCCAGTAGAAAGGGAATGGTAAACAACACCATATCACACTTTTCATTGGCTGTGCAGAAGTGTTGGCTTTTAATAACATCTTCTTAAGGTTATTTATGTAGTCTATTTGCCATTATCCATATCAGTTCATGCCCTTTGTGTGTTTTAGATAACATTGTTGTGTTTCCTTTAACTTAACATGTAGTGTGCTGTGATCTTGCCAGTAATAGAGTAGTTATGGGCTGCCTCTGTCTGATCCCTTCTATAAGCTGTTTATTAAGCAACCATTCATTATTAAAAACTGTAAATTCAGCTTTCACACTGGACATCTCTGTAGCTATACTGGCACTACTTCACTGCACTTTACTACCTGTGCTGCTTCTGGTTAGTTTTGTATCTGGTATTTAAATGCTGAAAAATCTTTCTGGAGCTAGAGAGAGGAACTCAGGCAAAGCTCAGCATCCTTTTCAGTGGATTCCAGGAGACTGCAGTGGCCAAATCTGAAATTCCCTAAAGCCCAATCTTGTTCAGTTCGGGGATTTAGACTTGGCTTTCCCTAGAAAATTGGCTACCCACAAGAGTTGTAATCAAATCCAAACTTCTTCTGCCTGCTGTATGGTTCCTCAGCCAATTTTCATGCAGTATCCATGAAGATTCATTGAATACACCATTCAGAGCAGCCCTCTATGCTTCACTAATACCACTAAATAGCTAGGATGGGTCATGGGACACAATCATCTGTGTCAGGAAAAAAACCCCAAAAGCTCAAGTTACCAAAAAAAGACCTGACAAAAATAAATATGAACATTGACTGGGTTGGTAGCAACCTATTGATGCTGATTGCTAATGATTAAAAATGTAAAGATAAGAAGGAAAGAAGGCTTTCAGGCCTTGCACAGTCTAAGTAGCTGTTGTTCCTGCAGAAAGAGGCTTCTGATTAGATAGGATGTAAACTCCCACAGTTCTCCCTCCCTACCTAAAAGTGCATATTACAAGTGTATGCAGCAGAGACAGAAAACAGCTCTTCTCCGAGCACATCACAGCTTTTCTCCTCAGTTCTAACTCCTCAGTCATTTGGGAGTCCTTCCCCTGACACAGAGTTAGTAAAGTCCTTTAGGATTTGTGGGGATTAAGAAAGAGATTGTTTTGGGTTTTTTTCTTCTCCATCTCATGCTGCACATGAATCTGACGGCCAAGTCATGACGGTGAAACTGCAGTACTTGTGCTGACAGCATGGCCTTTTGTTTGTTTGTTTTTAATTTCTAATATTTTAAAAAAAACCCATATTCTCCAGCCTGGACTTTAATTTGTGTTACAAGACAGCTTGCCTCTACCAGAAGAAAAACAATCTTTGATACCAAAATTCATCCTAAGAAACGCTTCCAAAAGTGAAACAAATAACTCTTTGCTGAACCTATGCTTGGAAGGGCTCAGAGGAACTTCCCTCAGAGACAGTATCTGAGAAGATACTTGTCTCATTTTTAGGACCAGAGAAGTCATCTAGAATGCTCTTGTGCATTAAAAGCCAAGAACAGAAGTTGAAGCATCATTTGGGGTGTTCTAGGTCCCTGCCTCCCAAAGAGCAGCCACTGCCATGTACCACAGGCAGGTTGTGTTTTTACTGACTGCCCTTTAATCATGCAATAAACCTGCTTATTGCCTGTTGGTGTGCTGGAAAAAGCAACTGTGTGCAACACACCTTTGCAATATCCATCATCCAGCTGAGACAATAGCTGGGGCAGGTGGCATTGGACTAGGATTGAACCAGGGGGGAGCACAGGGATAGCAGGCTGGTGACACAGTGTTTGATAAATGACTTTAAGAGTGACTGCCATCTCAGCAGCTCGACTCTGGATCAGGGAGCAATGTTGTTAGGAGTTGAGGATGGACATTTGTGCCCAAATGAGGGACTCCACTAGCATGTGTCATCAACCTGTGTGGTGCAGGAGGGAAGGAAGGCAGTCCTGAGGGCCATGGAAAGAATGATTGACTCTGGACAAGCCTACCAAGCTAGCTAACAGCAGTGTTCGTGCAACAGATGACAGCTAAAAGGAGGGAAAGTTTTACTTCATGTTTGTACAAACACACAGTTGATCCCTAGATGTATTTTCCTAAATCAATGCTGTGATCCTTTCCCCTTAATAAAATTGTAAGTATATATGCTGAGCTTCTGAGCTCTGTTTGTATACTCAAGGAAAGGTGTTTAGCATTTCCTGTTGGCTGGGTGGGGGTTTGAACCAACAGTGCTGGTAATTTAAAAAAAAAAAAAGAAAGCACAAGTAAATCTCACTTTCTTTCTGTCAAGTGCCCTTTCCACAGCTCTCTTGCAGCCCTTTGCTGGTGGCATGTATGTTCTTTCACTCTACAGGAATTCCTTGTCCCTATCCTGAAGGGTCTTCACAGTTCTTTCTTTCCCCATGTCCTACCTCCTGTTCTCCATTCCTTTGGCTCCTCTACTCTTCCATTCATTGCTCATTGTCTGTTTCTACAACAGTTTCCAGTTTAATGTTTTCTTCCACTTCTCCTGCAGGAACCCCATCACCCTCTTCGAAGTTTGCATCAAAAGACTGTCCTGCTCTGCACTTCCAGCATCACTTTGTGAGATGATGATCCTATTGTAGAGATGGAACTCAGAGTAGAATTCAAGTGCTTGGTAGAAGAAGCAACTTTGTGGTTTTATCTATTGTAAAAAGCCCCAAAACACATTCAATTTTCAGCTCTTCCATATTAATAAATGACACATAGCACAAAGGGCTGGGTTAAAACATGGTGTGGTGCTGCATGCTCTTCATTTCATTGATCAGGTCTGCATGTGAAGCTGGCATATGCTCTAGGGCTTTGTGATGATGGAAAGCTTGAAGGGTATTTGTGGATTTCGGGACAGAGTTCACATTTACTCACTTATTATCCACTCCCATTTCCTACATCCATTCAGCAGATAAAGCTGCTATCTAAATCAATAGCTGCTAGGCTTAAGATATTTCCTATCATAGTTCTGGAACAAAAACAATTTCATTTGTTTCAGATTGGAGTCATTCCAAGTTCTTAGTAGTAAAACAAATACATATATATATATATGTATAAAAGTAAATATGCAAAGAAAAATACACACTGAAAGTTGCTCATGCAGGGGAGTAATACTAGATGTATAATGTGAAAAATGGAACTGGAATGATTAAACTATATTTATTAATGAATTTTTACATCAGCAAGAAGCAGTAACATCTCTAGAGAACAATTAAAAAAGAACCTTTATCTCAACAAGATAATATTAAACCTGTGAGACATTTGGAAGATTTATACTTTAAAGTATACTTTTACTACTTCACATTTTTATTTTCACTGTAGTTTAATGCAGTGCTACAGTTGGGATTTTAAGAGCAGTGGTCAGATCCAACTTCAGTCGTGTGTTTCAGCAACTACCTTTGCCCTTTTGCTCTTCAGCAGAGTTGTCCTGGTCTGAGTTAGATATCACTTTCTTGCTTTTCTCCTAGACACCTCAGGGTGTTGCATGACTCTCCAGCATCACAGGCAACTGCTGTCTTATTTTGCATTCTGCTTTGTTTTCATGGCTTAGCTCTGGAGAAGGACTGCCCAGCTCTACAGCCAGCGTAATCCAGCACAGAAATCCAGACTTTCTCCTCTTAGAGAAAATGATTAAAAAAAATATAAAAATCTTCCATCTCTTCATGCCACGGTCCTTTCTCCTGAGGCTATGAGTGCCTGCTTAGCTCTTCACTGATTCCTATCACTGTTCTCTGGCATATTACTGAGTCTCCACCATGCCAGTTAGTCACTAACTGCTCCACCTCTACCTGTCTCTTCTTCTGCTTCTTTTCAGTATCACACCTGTGCATTCCAACATGCCTCACTTTTTTTTCTCTTTGAGAAAGCATCATGCCTTTCTGAGTCATTTATGCCAACCTCCAGCTATCAAAGCCTCATGTACTGCATAGACTGCTTTTTATACTATCTGCTCCACTTGAAAGACTGTTCCAGGAGCTCTTCTTTCCAAGAGTTAACACTGAATGATTTATAGCCTACATTTATTTGTAACTGGTGTATACACTCACATTTCAATTTGTCCTGCAGATTTGATGGCAAAGAATTTACAGATCTATCCCTTAAAATAACTTCATGGTAGCCTAAACAATTCAAATTTTCACTGTTTTCTCTTAAAACAGACTTTGCTTGCTTGGTCTGACAGACTTTATCTTTACCTGATAGAGTTTGAATTAATATTTACTGAACATAAGTGAGCATACATGGAAGTTGTTACTATGTCTTAGTTTATTTATCTACTAAATTTCAACTTCCCTTCATCCATCTTCAATTAATTTAATTTTCCCCCACAACTACTACTTCTAGTCTTCTCTGTCTCAGAGCTTCTCTACTGAGGTCTGGTTAATTTATATTCCTGATCTGATTAACGTCTAAATTTAAATCCTAGTATCCAGGTATTGTTTTTTTCCTCTTTAGTCTCAATTCCTTCCTTGATTCCTTTTCCTTTGCTGTCATTCCTATCTAATTATATCAAGTTTAATTCAGCAATCAATCAGGCCCTGAGGTGCAACAAAGGGGCCGTTAAAGATCCAGTCCTTTCAGGTGAGGTGAATAGAGCTAAGCCAATTGGTGGCACTGCATTCAAGTGCCCACACCTGGAAAACATCTAGTGGAGAGTGAGTCTTTGAGAAGTTGATTTGGTAAAATGAAAGAAATCTTTTTTGAACTCTTGTTAGCTGTGAGTTTTCAAATTGCTATAGCCTGCCCACACTTGGTGACTTCTCAGAGGATGAATAGAAGACAAAGTAAATAGTTGTTCTATTCCAGTGTTGGAATTGCTGCTCCCAAGCATCAGAATGTTCACCCTTTCTCAGAATAAGGTAAGTAGGCTGTTCTTAAAAAGCATAAGTAGTTTCTTCTGCTCTAGTTTTTAGCAATGATTGGGCTGTTTTGGCTGAAAAATTACAGTTTCCATTTAACTAAAACAAAATGTCACTCTGAGACAGAAAGCAAGCCCGGAAACTCAATTTTAGTGTGGAATGTGTGTGTTTCATTAAATATGGTAAGCTGGAGTACCTGCTCTTTTACTGTGTCATGATTACTGCATACTTAAGTGTAAGAAATATACTAAAATTTACTGGAAAACTACTGGAAATCACGAAAATGCACTAGCTCTTGATGTGTTTCAGTTTATTTTACCACTTCTGTAGGACATGCTAGATAGTAAAACTTGATGCAATTCCTGAAACAATCTATATTAGGAAAAAACCTCACTAGAGAAGAGCCCTAGAGAAAAAAAGAATTTCAGCTTCTGTTCTTGGGTTTGGCATGGATTTCCTGTAATCAGGACAATAATTTAGCTTTCTGGGGTTTATTTTGCTTTATCTTTAGCACTTTTCTCTATATAAACCTTTTTTTCTTCTCTGTTTTGTAAAGTTGCTTCCAGGGCCAGGATTGTTCTTTAAACAGGCCTACAGTAATTTGTATGCTTGGTGGTCCTACTTCTTCACCTGACTATCATCAGACTTTTAAATATACTGCTGATAGACTAAGATTTTTTTCAAATTAATTGTGATTCCATATGATAGAGTGCTTGGCTTGAATTTTGATTTAAAGCTGTCCTTTGTAAAGACACATAATCCATTGTTTGTGAGTCATAGGAGTGATACTGTTTTGATTCTGGGCTCCTTCACTAGCATGACCTGGGGCAGGCTGTATTTTGTACTTGCACACTCGTAGCAACTGATATTAGTTTGCTCCTTGCTCCCAGGCACTAGAGAGATACTTGTCAAGTCTCTGCATCCTCTGTAAAATTTCATATTGAGTTGATGTAATAAAGTTTATTTATGTGACTCTGTGACATGCATTCCTGGAATATTTAGCTGACTGCTGATGCCTTAAATGTGTGTGTATTACTCCTTGTGAGGTGCATGCTCCTGTTTGGTGTGTGCCAGGAACTAATGGGCTGGATGAAAGGACTTTGCCCATCTGTTTCACTGGTCTTTAGATATAAGTTTTCCAATATACTCATATATAAATCACTCACATTCAAACAGATGCTGCAAGAATCTGTGATCACAAGAAACTCCTTTCTGTGGTCCTTCTCTAAGGATCTGCATGGTGATTTAGCTCAACCAGGAAGTCACTAGTACCTCTGTATATGATTAAATGCCTTGATAACTTTAATTTACTCCAAAAGAACAGCTTATCTCTGATAGTCTGAAGTAGGTTAGAAACCAGCAATAAAAGGGAAGGTAGTGGATAGCATCATTTTCCATTTTGAGTTGCTGAACCTGACTACTTGAACTTTTTGTTATCTGTGTGGATTGTCCTTGTTGATGAGACTTCAGGAAGCAAAGTCTCATATTAGAGGAAAAAAACCAAACTTCATGGCTTGTTGAAGCAGCCCTATTGACTGAGCAGCCTCAATATGATTTGATTTTTCAGTAGATGGTTGGAATTTTCCATGGGTTTAGAGTCCTGTTTAAAAAAGCACCTTGTTCCAAAGTCTTGTACTTCCATAAAAACAAACAAACAAAAAAAGTTTTATGTTTATCTGAATGTTTCACCTGGGGTAATCCAAGCATTTAAGCTTTCCTTGCAAAAAACTTTCCTCCCTCTCTCTCTTTCCAAGAAAAACTCAGGAACTACTGCATGAGGGTTTTCAAGAATTAAGAAAATACTTTTTAAAAACCAAGGGGGACTCACTTGGCTTATTGTAGTGCTTGTAGTACTAGCCTGGAAACTGGGATCTGTGAATCTGTTTCCACTTCTGCCCTGCTCTTAATTTTTTCAATCCTTCACTTTTCCTCTCACTTCTTGTTATTGACCAAAATGGAATAAAACATTGTGGCAACATGTAAATGAATCCACTGTTTTGGGTTATGAGTAAATTTCTTTTTCCTCTTATCAAAAGGGACATCATAAAACTGGAGCAGGTTAAAAAAAAAAAGGCACCAGGAATGGTTGATCACACAGCATCTGCATGAAGAATGAGTAATTTAGATTTCTACCCCCTGAAAAAGACACAGTTTCTAAGAAATAGCCTAGAGGTTGTCATTAATGTCAAGGCAGTTGGTAGATACATTGGCCATCCCTCTCAATTGAGTGGACCTAATAGGAGACCAACTCAAAACAAAATGGGGTGGCTCCTTAGGAAATTGAGAGCAGACCTGTGGAACTCCTTGAAAAAAAATGTAGGTCCAAGACCTTTGAGGTTCAAGGGAAGCCCAACTAAGTATTTGGAATACTTACATCAGGCTCAAGGTATAATCTGAGCTGAAACAGTTGGAGATAAGAATGTAGTATGAGTGTCATATAGCCATTCCTTGTTCTTTTTTAGCTATGTATGACTACTACTTGCCACAGGATGTTTAGATGAACCTTTACTCTGAACCAGTGTGGTTATTCTTATATTTGCTTTTTTTTTTTCTAGGTCCAGTATTGAAAATAATTCTCTTCTATCCAAAATTATGGTCTTTTTCATAATTACTTCAATGTTGTCTTGATCATCATGACAGCACTGTTATGTCAGCAGATACCTTGGCTCTTTTATGCCAGAGGAGAGCTTGGACAAAAAAACCCAACACATTCCTGGAGGTGTTCTGTTCCCTCTTTTTTTTTTTTCTTTTTTTAGAAAAAAAACAAACCCAAAACTCAACAATTAGAATCGACCTTCTGCTTTGTGTGTTGAGTGCACAGGAAAGCACAATGTTTTCAGTATTGCCTTACAAACCAAAATGTTTGGTAAACAGAAATGTAACTGAACCTTCCCTTAGCCTGGGGGAAAGTGGATCAACTGCTGGGAGTTACACATAAGTCTTGATGGCAGTTGATAATATAACTTGCTAATTGGTCAGGTGCTGTTCTGAGCCACATAAAAAGAAATCTTGAGAAAATAGCCACAGGGAACTCCTCAAGCTTCTGATTAGGCTTTGAAAGCTTTGGGCTATCATGAGTATAATCTTGGTGCCATCATCTAACAACTGCAAACTGGGATTGAAGTATTTTGGGGTTTGCAGCTTTAAGAGTAGGTAGGTGTTGCTGTAATATTTCCACAATTTCAAATTGCTGATATGTACATGGTGGGTGGAAAACTCCATGGTGAGTGGAGTAAACAGGAGAAGACCACTAGTTTCAATTACATAAACTAAGAATTACTGAAATCTTTGCAACTGAGTCATGTGATTTAGCTAAATCTACCCATTAAGCATGTGTCTTTTGGAGACATCAGAGTTGACTTGCATTGGCTGCACCAAGCCCACAGAGGTGTTTCTTGCTCAAAGCAATCTCAAGAAAGCAATGCTACACGGAGATTCCTGATCATGCTGCAGTCATGTTGCTATTCTTGAGGAGGAAGAAGAAAAGGTCAACTTGTAGTCAGTCATTTTGGTCCTCCTTTCTTCTCATGCTTTGCTTCACATAGCATCTTTGCCTTATTTCTTCTCCAGAGAATTCAAAAGGCTGTGTGCTTTTGCCTGTTGTTTTGATACATGTAGATAAGTTTCCATATGCTTTTCCCCTACCTTAATTGCTGGCCAGTTGAAATACCTCTTCATTTTGAGGCAGACATTCCAGAGACATAACAGTTCCTGGCAAGGATGCTTTTATGTTATCTGTTTTCTTGGGATTTGTTCCAGGTTCTGAGGGTGAGGTTGCTTTATGGGTTTGCTACAGTTGTATTAGTTTCATCTTGTAATATGAACTAAAGCAAAATCTAAAAGCTGAAGATCTTTCAGGTGAGTTCTCATGCTGGCAAAGAAAAATGGTCCCAACCTAGAAGACCTCACTAGCTAAATGTAGAAAAAGTGCTTCACTTCATACCAAGTGACCTGATTATGTGTGGCTCAAGGTGTCTCCTGAATGCCTATAACTTGAGAGACATGCAGATCCCCCAGGAGTAGATCTAGTAATGTAAGTGGGTGGGTTTGACAAGTGAACAGTTACAGTATATCTACTAGCAAGACAAAGGACCTTAAAACTTTACATGATTTGTAATGATTGGTAAGGTACAGATAGGTCATGAGGCACGTTAGAAATCAAGACTGCAGTCTTGCATCTGCTGCAATTCATTTTTTTATTTGACTTTTTTTCTTCCAAATTTCTGTTAACATAAAACTATATATTGATTTTGCTAAAGGTTCAAATCAAAATAAACCAAAGTTAAAATGGTGATCCTAAATTAGACTTAAAGCTATAAATATCAGTTATATGTTTCATATTTCAGCAGAAATCCCTTTCAGCTGCTATAACCTAAAAGCTAATTTTCCATTTTATTCTGTACCAGGAAGATGGGGACTGTAGAGAGCTATTACATTCAAGTCCTGTTTAAGTGATTTTTATTAAACTTCCTTTCTCTCCCTGTAGCACTGAGTTTGAGTTCCACCTACCCCCAATTATTTCAGCCAAACGAGACTGCAAGTTTGAGTAAATAAAAAATAAAATTAAAAAAAAGCTTCTTTCTACTTAGGGAAATTGTCTGCATACTATATCTCATAGACATGGTGCTACTGAATGGAAAAGATTTTACTTTAACTAAATGGGCTCAGGGCACTGTAGTTTGTTGGTTTTTGGTTTGTGGTTTTTTTGTAAGTACCTTGTTTGGTTTCACAATTGTTTGTTTACTGATTATATTGCAACTCTTGCATCTGTTTTGATCTTTAAAGTGCTTGAAACTAGAGAGCATTCAAAGCCCCTTGTGGATCCAAACCTCTAGACTGTTTTTCATAATTTTTTTTATTATATTTTGAAATTTGAAAGGGCTCTGGGAGCTCTGGTTAGTATGGGTTGTGTTGTGTGGGTTCCAGCAAAGCAAGAAAGAAGTAAGGAGCAGCAATGGTCAACGTGCTGCTGAAGCTGTGGACTGCAGGCAGGTACAGAAGGTAGTGAGGCAAGCTTGGAGATGGTACACCAGAGCTTCAGGGTGGAACAAAGCTTGAAGTTCAGTCATCAGAAGAGGGATACCCTTAGATTACAGTAGTAGTAGTAAACAACTTTCCGCCAGTTATGATAATGAGGAAGCTTACAGCTGTCTTACCATTATTATAGGTCACTGTGTCCTTTTTTGTTGTTTCAAATATTCAAATTTCAGCTGGAAAGAACAAGTGTTTTGGTGTTTGGGCACGTGGAGCATACAATAACTTCCCATACCTTAAATTAAAACATGGAATTTATTGTAACTGGACAAACCTGTAAATAGATTACCTGTTGCTTATCCTACTGTGTCAAAAGAAATAAAAAAATAGGTAATTTATGCAAATAAGACTTTTAAAAATTCTTCTGGCTACTAAAACACATGGGTCAAGTCATAAACTGTCTTTGCATACATTTCCAACACTGCAACACTAACTTAGCACTTCTGTAAACACATGCATCACCACATGCATCAGTGGCAATACCCTCAACTGCTGATAGTGCAGAGGTGGATCCAGTGGAAGCAACTGAAGTCAGTGATGTAGAAACACTCACTTGTTTTTTTTTTTTCTCAATTCATTCATGTGAATTCTGGGTGTCACAGAAATGTCTGTGAGGGCTTCCATTTGTATATGTGTACACATTTAAAAAAAAAGGTATGATATGAAAGGGTAAGTGCCACTGTGTGTTCCTTAAGCCATAGAACTCTGCAGTTGATAAGAGTTATTGATAGTGGTAGACCAGGAAATAATTGTTTGAAATCTGGTTTTGCTCTTATTAGAAGGAAACTAGCCTTTCAAGTTTAACATTGGAAAAATTGCTGAATTAAAGACTGTTGCTGTTTGTATATAATATATGGTGGGACACTCTGGTTAGTTGTCTTTGCCATATCGCTTTCTTATTGTGATTAATGACATAAGTAGTTTTAAATTGTGCTTAGTTGAAAATTTTTTAAATTAAGCCATTCAGGTTGAATAAATAAAAATACACTAGAGAGAGACAACCAAAATGAAACAAATACAAAGTGATGACTCAGAGTGTAAAACTCCACAATGGTTTTAATATGGTTGTACAGATATATGAATTTTTAAGCAGAATTCCTCTGGAATTACAGTGATGCTATAGGAGATTCTATTTACATCTAGATATATTACTCAATCTGAGTCCAGTGTATTTAAACCTCATGTAAACGAACAAATGTAGCACTGACATTGCAGTTGATGTAATTGCTTCAATAATTTTTCCTCTACTTTCATAAAGTTCTTGTAACTCTTTTCAGTAGGGTGGTTTATCTAACACATTCAGAATATAATCTTCTTTTAATAAATTACATTGGATGTATTTTTCAGTGGGTAATCTTCAGATGAAATATCTCATCGTTTTGTGGGAATATTTTACTTCAGTTCCCTATTTGAACTCTTCATATTCGTGATCAAGAACTGCTTGCTCTTATTCTTAATTCCTTTTATTTTTCCTTTTTGAGGATTGAACTGTAACTTAAAGTAATAAACAGTTGGATCCACACAGAAGGGCCTACAGAGCAATCTGCATTTAGCAGGCACATTCATGTAATCTTTAATTATCTTGGTGAGTTTTGATAAAAAAATCTAATTTTCCACGTTGCTTATTTCTGTTTAAAATATTATTTAATGGAAGATACAGACCTTGGATATTTTTTCTTACTTTATTTCCAGACTTTACTCATTATATTCAGTTCTAGGGCAGTAGCAAAAGATGTTCACCCATTTTTCAAAGCAGCAGTGAAACCAAAGTAGGTTACCCCTACTATTTTAGCTTAGCCCCAGATGCTCATTACAGTCCTTTTTGCCTGAATACAGTATGAGGACTCCTTAACTTTCATTTTCAGCCACTTTTTTTTCTCAAAATATCCAAGCTTAACTTAAACAGTGGGTCACTGCTAACCCAACAGAAATGCTTTGCTAAGACTAATGAAATAAAGTGCCAGACTCTAGACTTGAGCTGGAATTTACTTGTTGCTATGTGATTATATTCTTATCAGTGTTGATATTTCTCCCTCTTTTTGTCATGCCTGGGAGCACAAAAACTGTCTGCAGGCTGCATGTAAATTGCAGGCACTTATGGATCCCTCAGCAGGAAAGATATTATAATAATGCCAATTATTATAATTATTGCTGTTATATTTATATACTACAGTGTGCTCCTTTTGAATGCTGGTGGTGATTCTGAGTACTTGGGAGAATAAATCAAACCCCTTTTCTTTCTCTTATTCAAACACAGAATTTTACTCACAAGTAGTTGATTACTATAGAATGGTACATACTTCTACTTACCAACTTTAGTACAGCAAAGTAATCTTAGGATGCTCCCTGTTGTTTAACAACCTGGAAGCAAATTTTCAAGAAGTTTTTTTACATAATGGTGCTGATTATCAGAATTCATTTTAATATGTTCCTATATGAAATATATATACCTACATGAAAATATTGATTTTTTTATTTTACTTTGCATATCATAAATTATAACTAAATATAACAGACACATGGTCTTTATCAGAAAAAAACAGGTTCCTGATAGTATCTGACCATGGCAGTATTATTCTTATGAATCACCTGTCTGCTTACAATGTCTCTGCTTCCAGCAAGGAATATTGGTCTATCAAAGATGGTTGTAAGAAAGATAATTTGTCTCCATTATTGAATTTCTTATGTAACTGAGGGGATTCTGAATATTTGGGAATGTTTCAGGCACAGAGAGCTCACCTATCAGTAGTCTAATCAATTTAATTAATGTCTGCTGCTAACTTGTTGAAATAATTCTAATTTTTTGTATACATTTTACTTCATAGAGTTAGGATTTTAATTTAATTAATGTTAAAAATTGTTCTCAAAAAAATGTACAGCCCATTTGTAGTACTATGAATTCTTTAGTTGATAGTCTCCTTCATTTGCTTCTACACCTGGAAAACATAGTACCAATATAATTTTTGCTTAACTCACAGTAATATCCCATTCACTTTGAGGTGAATGGCTTTGCTCAATATTGTTAGTTTTTTTTAAAAATATGCATTAAATGGAAAAACTTCTGTTGGATTTTTCTTCATCTATGTTCAAGTATACAATCATTTGGGTTTAGATGTAGCAGTTGATTGCTCTTAAGGAAGAATATCATCACGTTCTGCTTGCATCGTGGTCATTCCAGGGTGGATGTTTTGGATCCAGAGAGAAATGCATGGAAATACTTGCAGCAGCACCATTCCTGTAACAAATGTCAAAACAGCACCTTGTTTGGTTTTGGGGTGATATTAGTATAGTAATAGTTGTTTGTGTTTGCTTGTTTTGTGAAAACAGGTGAATGAGGTAAGGAATTGTTTGCAACAGTGAGGGCTGGCTTGAAATCAAATATTAATCAACAATTAGAGAAAGCATAAGACTTTCAAATATTTTGCCTTTTTCTTTCCCTTGATAGTCACATGCTTCTTTGTTAAATAGCTGCTTTGTCAAATGGAGGCATTTGCTGGGGAAGTCTTGTAAATCTTTTCCCCAAATGCTTCTTTATAGTCAAGAAATTGAGGAAACTATTCCTTTCAGACTTAAATATATTGGAAAACTTTGTTACCAATAATTAGTATCCATACTAAAGTGAAGCCACCCTCATTCTTTGCCTTGCCTGCAGAACATTCCTTGGCACAACTCTTCTTTTACCTGTTTACTCTTCAGCTTCCCTCATGCTAGACCAGCTCCTGCAGTGTCTCTCTGTTAGGACCATATTCTCTTTGTTATTACAATGGCAATTAACTTTGTGACCCAAGTCTTTCCCTCAGCTAAGGTTAAGGTCCATGTTTCTGAAGATTCTTCCACCTCTTGAGCATTATGGTTTTCTGTTGTAGACACACCACAGCAGGGATGTGTAACAACACATTTTCACAAGGTCCTAATATGAGATTTAATTAGAACTAGAAAAGATCTAAATGAAGCATCAAGGCCAGACTATGTGTATGGCTACTGAACTTTCTTTTTTCCTTGAACCTCTTATTCCTACTGTCAACTTTCTGCTTCTGAAGTTTTGTTTGAAATGGCCAATTGACCCTGACTAGACTCTTCAGCAGAACAAATCCCATTATAGTCCACAGGGACTCCTGCTTTCTGTGAGTTACAGTTATTAAAACCGGTTTTCTCTGGTTTACAGCCTTTAGGTTCAGTGTCTGAAGCTGCTCCCTTTGACTAAACTTAAACTAAAGTTTAAGGATTCATTCCCTTTGAGAATTTTCCCCAGGGCAGAGGGTGGTGGACATCACAAGTGGATGCAGCCTAATGCAGGAACCTCAGGAAAACTTGTAGTAACTGACAGCTTGCTGGTGGTGGTCTCCAACCAGCAGGACTCTTCGTGTTCTTGATGCAACACGAAGTATCCAATCTGAAAACAAGTGTGGCTGTTGCTTTAGTGGGGAGAGAAAAGCTACTTTTATTTAGCAGCTGTAAAGTTTATCAAACTTCTTTACTGTATGCTTCAGATTTGCTGTTGTAATATAGCATTTTATAATGGTTTACAGAAATTTGAATTAATCTGGAGTGTTGGGCAGCTTGTCTGTGCTTTCAGTCTGAAGGGATGAACATCTATTTCTCCAAAGTGAGTGAAGTGTTGTGCACCTAAGTAGCTGGGAAAGCTGCTAACTTATACAGCCCTAGACCTGACAAAAACCAGTTTCCATTTCATTAATTACACATGAAAAGTATTTGTTTTGAAAAAACTATTTATCAGAGTTCATGGCAAATGTGCCAGACCTCATCATGATGTAAAACCAACCAAAAATTATTGCATTAAACATAGAGCTTGCCATGCTGAGGGAATTCAGTAGCTTGCTCTATCCTGATTATCTGAAAGCAACTGCATCAACTGATCAAGCAAAGGTAGGGAAAGCTCTTTAATATGGCATCTGAAATTCCTAAAATGTACATCTTGTGTACTGCAAGTGTGGTTTCATTGTCAATAAGCTTTTGATTCTTATGAATCATTTAAGAGTTGACATTTATTACATCTTGAACCAAATATGTTCATTACTTTTGAATGTAAATTTGGACCTTTTAGGGCTGGTAATCTCCACTTTGGGGGAGAAAAGGGCTCTGAGGAGATTTCATCTGTCTATAGATTGTGTTATTTTAAGTATTGGGTACAGTTGCTGTAAATTTTGTGGAGTGCAGCTAAGTATTAAATGTGCAGGATTAAAGAGGGGGGAAATGTTTTTTGTTGTATACACAAGCAGCATTTTGGTGTAAAAATTGTACTTCACCACTTTTAGTTCATACAGTGGTATTACTCTTGGCACTATTGGGCTTCTAAAGATTCATCTACTGTGCACCATACAGAGCAATTAATGTAAGACTAGTTCCATTTCTGTCTTCCATGCATTTGTTGCTTTTGTATGTCCTGAAATAAGTTATTGAGTAACAATTTATAGACCATAAGATAGAGATGATGAGTAAAATGGCCAAGTAGGTTCTCTTCCCGAGCACAGAGTATAATGATTTGTCTAATGAAATTGAACATCGTACCTCTTACCTGCAGTCAATCCAACTCCTCTCTATATTTTGAGGCAAGATAATTAACTCTTCACTCTGGCAGAAATAAAGCAGATCTGTTGAGTGTCTGAAGTCACAATGAGAACTGTCCTCATAATAAGCTGTAAGCTGATTGTGCTCTATGCTGGGGTTTCTGCTGCTGTGTGATGCTGTCCAGGCAGAAGTTTTAAAGACCCTATTCAAACATGTTAATGACTACCTCCAGGATTCTAGAAATCCATGACAGGATTGTCTAATGTTACTAAATACAAGTCCTCAGCCACTTTTTTTGATAAACTAGTCACATACTTCACTGTACTTGCTCTTAGAAAGTTTTATCATTGTGCCAATGCTTAACTGCTTATTCCCAGCAATTTAAGCTCATTACTTCCTGACTTGTTAGAAAATTGCCTTTTCTTTTTCCCCAGTTACTTTTTATATCTTTGAAAACTGCAGCTGATCTCAAAATGTCTCTGAGATTCAAGTGCTTTGGTCACTCAACCTTTGCTTGGGGGCCATGTTTTCATCCTTTCTCACAGTGGCAAGGAGAGTTTTCTGCCATTGTTTCTTAGTGCTCGTGTGTGCTAGTAGCTCGCAGGTGCATAAAAGCATTGTCAGGAAGGATTCAAGGCTGAATGCATATGATGTGCTGACGTCAATAACCCAGGCTGCAAAACAACCTTATAACCTGGAGAAAACAGAATAAGTCTATAAAATCTGTGTGAGTAGAATCAGTTTGTTGCTGTGCTACATAATCCTTCCTCAAATATAGGAACCTCCTAGCAGACACACAGTTTTCTCAGCCTCTAGATGATCTTACATGTTTTGACTTGGCTCTTTCCTCAAGTAAGCAGATGCAATAACTGTGT
>VXBZ01010558.1:50665-67159 GCA_013399135.1 Heliornis fulica | reverse complement strand
ATATAACAATCTCAAATGTAAAATAACAAAGGGGATTTTTGGACCCATTTGGTTATTTGCATAATTTTATGTATTTTCTTAGTCTTCAGGTTGTGGTGAAAAAAGGAACATAAATCTAATATTAAGTGCCTTCTTATGCTATGATAATTTTTCTTGAAAACAGTAATAAATTATCCTTTAATTATCCTTTTAAATTTCCCCCCCCCTGGGATTTTACATGATTCTGTTTCTTAAACTTTGTGTGTGTACCTTCATATATTTAATACATTGGTCTTAACATTTGTTAATAAGTGCTTCTCTTTCAAGTTTTAAGTAAATATTCATAGAATGAAAATATGTATTCTGCCTAGCAGTTTAATTAGTTCACAGCTGCATTTGTTTTCATGCTACCAGGAAAATCAGTACTTTGAATATTGTTTAAAAAACCAATTCTTCTTTACCAATGTTACTATACAATTTACCAATTAACCTTTACCAGTGTTACTGTACAAATACTATACATCATGTATTTTTTACAACTACATGGAGAGTATTTTGTTGGATTTTACATATAGGCCCTATCTACAATTCCTTGGAAGCCATGAGAAGACTAATATCAGTGAGATTTGAATAATAACTGTGCTCTTTCTCAGATGAAGAACTCCAGTCTTCAACTAGACACTGGATCTTTAAGAGCAAATATATGTGTACAGGAAACTAAGCATCAACCAAACTAACCCTACACTGATGGTCACTTTACCTCTTGAGGGTGTTGCTCAACAGTTGAATTCTGTAATTGCTATTCTAGAATAGAGCACAAGGCTGGTTTTGTTCACTTGCCCTTCTCATTGTTGTCAATACAAATCACTTCCTAGAAGGTCCTAAGAAGCATGCAGTAGATATTTGGAATTACTTCTTTCCATCCACTGATAATATCAGGTTGTTAGAAATGTATTTATCTCTGAAACACAAGTCTAAGGAACACTTTTAAAGTGTTTATTTTGATACTGTGTTTACAAATGTTCAGACTTGGTTTTGAACCCTTGCTTTTGTAAGAAATATTTCTTACATTATTTAATTCACCAGTGTTTAAATTTTATTACATTAGATGTCCTTCTGGAAGGAAAACTCAGATTAGGTGTGGCGATTTAAACTTCCACCTGAAAGAAAATACTGCTTCGCAAAATTTTGTTCTTGGATTCTCATCTCTCATGTTGTGCTGTCTTTGAATGTGTCTGAGAGAGACATTTAGAATTTTACAATATAATGAAAGAATGTTATAATGCAGCAAAGTGTATTGTATACAACTAAATGGATTTGAGGGTAGAACTGACCACTTAGAAAAGAAATAGATCGAGTTAGAACAGCTAGGTCTGTGATTTTAAACCATTAAGAAGTAAATATTAGACTCAGAAAAAAATTATTAAACTTTCTTCATTTTAAAGTCTTGCCATTTCTTTCTGTGAGAAAACCAAGACAAAGTGACACATGTGGCTTGGATTTACATAGTGCCAGTGATTAAAACAAATTAAAAATAGTATCTATCATATTTCAGCGGTGTAATTTTTTATTATTATTATTTATTTAATGGCTTTAAAATATTGCTAAAGCTGTAAGTCTCTGGTAATATAAATTGTCAAGAAAGAACAGGGCAAAAAGCTACTACTATTCTTATGTGTCTGATTTCCAGATATAAGTTAATTGTCATTCTGTATCTAGCCCATCATCTTTAGATTACTTAGAAAGTATTCTGGTCAGTATAAATTCTTGAACACCTACTGAACAGTTGTGGACTATACAAATTATTTTCAGTCTCTCAGATTGCACCTGTATGGATTTTCAACTAAAAATGCCCCTCCCCCCTGAAAGCCTGGAGTGCCTTATGAACAACAGAAGTATTTCAGTGAGTGATGTGATAGCAGGGTGAAGAAAGACCAGTGATGCAGACTTCATGGTGTAGAACTCTCTATGAATTAAACTTCATAAAGTAGATTTCATGATGGCTACCTCATGTTGTAGGTGTATAATAACTTCAGCCTATGGATCTACTTATGGTATTATAAAAATGTTAAAAAGGGTGTTATCCTTGACAACCTTGAAATCAGCATAGAACAAGTTTGACTTTTTTTCCTGTATACATGCCCACACAGTCCACTGGTGAAAGCTTTGGCAGAACGTCCAGTGACTGTTCTTGAATGGGTAATGAAAATTTGGCACCTCAAAATTTCCTGTGCACACTCATATTGAAACTTTTTTCTGAAGGAATTATCAAACTAGAAATTTGTTCATATTAGTCAAGGCACTTGTCAGCCCTTAGAAGTATGAATGAATATTTCTATCCCCCAAAGTACTGTTTTGAAAGATAATTCTGCTATTATTCAGTCTTAAAGAGCTAGAGATTTTCTTAATCAAGTCTCAGACAGCTCTAAAGTAATCACAGTAAGATAACTTCATGTTGGATTTTGATATCCAAAAGCTACATGATACTTTAGAGTATCATGCAACATAACTGCTATCTCACTGTATTGTCATAGCCACCGTGTTTCTGAGAAACAATCTGGTTACGTTAATGCTGTACCCTTTCTTAAAGCTAGCTGACTTTTAAAAGAAAACAAAATAAAACAAATGCAAGATTCCTTTCTTTTTCTTAACAGAGTTCCTCGTTTCCTAGCCTGTTATTTTACTGAACACCTTCCACATTCCTCATCTTGCCTATAAATATTCTACAGCTCCTAGTTTTTAATTCCATCCCTATATTTGACCCCTTATTAATATTTTTTTCTATTAGTTTTTCTTTTCAAACATTTGTCTTCTGTCCTCTACACAGTCTCTTTCTTAGTTTTGTTTAGCTCTGCATCTTCTGCCCACTAATTTTTGACGTTGCCTTCTTTCCATATTTCTCTGTAATTCCGAATTTTACTTTGAGAATCCATCTTTCATCCTTTCCCTCTTCACAAGATCCTCTGAGTCATAATAGTCCATCCCAAATCCAGCAACCTACAGGTTTTCTTCTTCTGTGATTTCCTTTTCCTTCATTACATTTCTAGGATGATATGAGGTGAAATTTCCCTTGTTTTTGTCTAAAGCTTTCATTTTACCAATGTTCTTTACTACAAATAACTTCACTGATCGCATGCTTCTTCATTTTTCAGTGAGCTCTTACAGTACAAATTTGTGTGTAGACCATTTGAGTTAGATAATATTCTTATCTATGAAAGTTTTATATTGCAAAAACTTCCACACAGACAGTTGTTTTTGGCACCTGGTAGCTGCCTTAGTTGATTTTTTGCTCTTAGTTGAAAACGTTGGTTATTAATTTAAATCAGTAGTACAGCTTCATCAGCATTTGAATTCATCATTACATTTTTTCAACTTGTTTACAAGCATGACAGCATTTAATCCTATTACTTCACTCTCTTTATGACTAACAGCACATCTTTTAGGGAAGCAGCACAGAAACAAAGGTTTATGGTTTAATTTGTTTTAAATAGAAAGGCTAATCAGTATTTAGTCTTTGCAAAGGCTTGAAATAATGTAATTATTTTAGTTTAGTTTATGAAGGAAACATGAAGTCTAATTAAAGACTGTCTTCAGGAAACAAAGTGAATAACTCTGAGGTCTACATTACTAGCCTTGTGGATCTGAGTGCATGTTGCAGCAAGCTGAACTGTCATCTCAGTTTATGCGTGCAGACTCAGAATCAATTGGAAGCTATAGATTTCATTTTTAAAAAAATCTTTTGCACTTTAATTGTGACACTGGCTGATTTTGTTTTATTGCTCATTCACTCTTGCTCTGTAAAATCTGGACTACATTGTTATCTTGAGATATTTACAAATGGAACATCTTTTGTGCTCAGCTACTCATCTGATACTTCCACCTTTGTGCTTGATTCCTGTCTGGAAGAATAAGGAGATTGCAGACTCTGGTCATTCATCACTGCAGTTGAAAAGGCTACTAGAGTGTAGTTATGGTGGAATTACAAACTGAAAGCTTCTGTGCAGAAACTGTGTCTCTGCCTTCCTGAAACTTCTAAAAGTCAGGTTATACTGTGTGAATCACTCTAAATTTACTCTTCAGGTATGCCATCATAAATCTGGAGTAAAACCTACTGATGCCAGTAGGCACAGTTAAGGTTCACATCAATATTACTGAAGGCGGAATTTTGTTGCTTTGTCCCCTTCTTGACCTATGTTTTTACAGAACAACTGACCTCTTTTAAGTATTAAACCCAAATTTAAGTAATGATGGCAATCGCTGCTGTGCTTGTGGGTATGTTGCCTTCAAGCTATGGCAGCTAACAAAGGTTTGTGGGATTTCTTTGTGCTGCAGTCAAGCTAGTTGTCATTTGACTGTTTTTGCACTATTAGACCTGACAGAGAATTGTTCAGCTTTCTCAACTCAGAATGATATTATGTCCAGAAAAGTCACTGCAGAAAGCGGCTTTTTAATATTTAGATTTATTTGCCTTTGATAATCGTTTCTACTTGGTCAGTGTAGATGTTTACAGATGTTCAGGTTTTGTATATGTGATATTTAAAACGCACACACTTCATTAGACCTCTTATGATAAGGCACCTTCCCCAGAGGGCTTTAAGTTCATGCATTTTGAGGACACAGCTGATGAAGCACAAACTAGTGTGGCAAAGTGTGAGATAGAAAGTGAGAGTGGGAAAATAGTATTACAGAGTACCAAAGGATTTTGGAACATGATGTGAAACTGAGGCCATACATGAAAACAGTGATGAAAAGGGACTCGCTGTGAGAAATTAGTTTGATACTTAAAGGGACTACGGGAATGGATGGAGAACAAAAGAAACACCTAATGGATACTGTGGATGAAAAAGACAATGGAGCGGAGCATTGTGAATCCTATTGTTCTTTTGATCTCAGTTGTGATATAATCATACAGAGTACTGTATTCTGCTAGAGATATACTCTTGAATAAAATCGCAGTGCAAAGTGTTGGAACAGCAGCACCTAGTCTTTCCTGAATCAACATTGCTTAAGTCACTAACAGATATTCAGCTTCTGTGGTAAACAGACTTCCCTGTCCATGTCCCAGCCATATCCTTGTTCATGTGCCCTAATGCTAAGGTGCCTTGTAAAAGGATTTTTCAGGATAAAGAACACATAAGGTTTTGAGTGCCTTCTAAGTAAAAGACAACTAGAGAAACAGAGTAGAATTTCCACTTTAACCTATCTGGGAAGAAATCCTCTGCAAATATCAGGTATCATTAATCAACTCTATTTTACTTGCATTTGTGATCAAGGAAGGTATAATCTGAAACAAGCTTTTCTTCATTCAAATTTAAAGAATTAGAATTTATTTCCTTTAGAAGTTACTCATTTTAATGTGATTTATAAACATGATTGACAAATTTAATACAGGCTTGTAAGTGGAAAGATTATTTACATTTTTAGACTTTTTTTACATCAGGTACTAGAGATGGCTTCTAAGATTTGTAAAGATCATTCTTTAGTGCACAGTTTGCAATACTTCTCATGCTTAATTTTCACGCTGAGTTTGTGCAGTATCAGCTCCAAAGGACAGCCTTCCCAGAAGATCATTTAACCACTTTACAAAGTGTTGTTTTTCTTTTTCATTTTTCCCTAAGGCTTTTATTTATAACATATGCTTCAAAGCATGATACCAGGCATCATAATATAATTCTAATTTATGCAGAAAACATTTCTTACCAGCTTTCTCCAGTCCCTTTGGTAATAATACCCAGTTGGTGTAGATTTCTCCCATTGGCTTCATTTTTCTTTTTCATCTGTTTTGTGCAAAAATGTTTTATTATCTTGATAAAGGAAGAAAATACAGCATTGTGCCCAGCAACTGTATTTTCTAAGTCATTAATTCCAATATCCACAATAAGAACTGTCATGTAAAAAAATTTCAGCTCTCTAGAATGAGGGTTTTGAACTCCAATTTCTGCATTTCATGGAAGGAAATCATGCTTTTCGGTTACAGAATATGCAGGTTTGAAAGGATTTTTTATTTTATTTTGCTTCTCCCAGAAGAGACTTTCAATCAGTTCTAATCATAGTCAACCAGCCTTCCTCTGTCCATCCATGCATCTTGCCTGAGGAGTGCCATTTGCTGCCTCTCGAGTGTCCCTGAAGTTACTACCTCTTTCCTTCTCTAAAATATTTTGTCAGATATTTCCTTTAATTGTACAGAAAGTCAAATCAAATTAGAATTTGTGTTTAAATATAATTTGAACATATAGAACAAGAAAGTATGTTAAATTTTCTGGGGCATAAAGGCAAAATTCTATGCCAGACTACAGCTGCAGTAACCCATAATCTGAAGCATTTCAGGATTATGTTGATTCTTAATTAGTGTCACAGTTAATCAGCGGGTTTGTTCATTACTGAGCTAGTAAAGGAATGAAACATTAAGCTTACTCAGAATGAATGGAGAAGCTCTTAAAGTTGTAGCTAAAAGCAAACAAAAAGTGTTAAAGAGATACTTCTACTTTCCATTCTAATTCAGTCAATTTTGGAAGACAGTTTTATTTGTATGCCACTGGTTGTCAGAAAAGATGGGAGAGTGGCCATGGTAATTCTTGGTTGGAGATCACCTGCAAGAGAAAAAAAAAATCAGAATAGATTTACAGGTTCTGTTTCTGACAAAAAGCATGAGAAACATTCCTTTAAAAATATTCAGCACTTTATTGTGTTTCATAGCGAAAGAAATTCAACTCTGTTGCATTTTGGAGTGAAAATAGTCAAAACATTTGAATAAGCTAGGGAGCTTATGTCACCTTGACTCCCTTTTGAAATTGCAGAACCTGCACCATATCCTGAGGTTATAGATTTTAGCATGTCAGATTTGCCATGTAAGCATAAATCATTCATTCTGCTCAAAGAGTAATTAACTTTGCTTACTTACTGTAACAAACACTTTAACAAACCTCATGTGTCATTTTATTATGACACAGAGTTCTATATTTCATCTAACTCTTCTGGGGAACACTCTATGTTCAACACTGCAGTAATGTGAGAAACTTCACCTTGCCGTCCTGCTAGCCCTGAGATCTTACATGAGTGTCTTTTCATCCTCAAGTCATCAATTAAACAAACAGCAGCGACATCAAAACTTGTGCCTGCCTGTCTTCCAACACACCCACGCTCTGAATTGAAAGCTGGACACCACAGACCTGCCTTATTAATTCAGACTAGTAACATGATCTTCACTGCAGCCAATGGCAAATGCATTCCTTGGCCTTGGCAGGCAGCATGTTACAGTCCATCTCTCAGCGCAGACATGGCATTGCACACCCTCAGTTAAACAGATTCCAGTTAGGAGCTGACTCCCTGCCATCTGTCTCAAAGCATTGTCATGTGTCTGGTAGACACACACAAAGTGCCTTTAGGTCTTGTCTAAAGTACCGGATCCTAAAGTGATTTGCCCACAGGTCTTTGATTTTGCCTTCTTTTCATGCATTCAAATTTTATTCAGACTAACAGAAGACTTCATTTCATGAATACACCATATAGCAGATCCCATTGTTTACTAAACATAACTTACCATACCATGTTTTGTTAAAATAGAGGTCATAGTTAGCTTCCTAATTAATGAGGAAGATTAATGCAACTCTAATGTGAATAGTTGATAACCTTTTTTCTATAGTTAAAAGAAACACAATAAGCTCAATGAGATTGTTAAATGGAGCCTACTGAGGGCATTTGATGGAGAGGTTTCCCTGTCTGGCCTAGGCAGAGGCTGCCCTGCTGGTGGGTGACTGCATGCCGTGTCACACTAGCTTTTAAATGTTGCTGTTTCCACTCACAGGTTTCTCCACCTGCTACAGGTTTTCAAGTTTCTTTTATACTTCCTTATCACACAAGGTCCTTTGTTTCAAAAGAATGGTTATTCCCAGAGAGGCCATCATACCCCTCAGCTCCACTGATAGTATATGCTCACCCACGGCATGCTGCGAACCAAGATGCACTGATCCAGCTGTGGCACAGGATCTTCTAGCCCTTGTACTACAGGACAGCACAAAACTGCTGTCCTGTGTGTTCACTCTCCTCTCTTTGCAGGCATACCAGGCAGTGACTATATCAATGCCAACTACATAGACGGATACAGAAAACAGAATGCTTATATAGCAACACAAGGGGCACTGCCAGAAACCTTCGGTGACTTCTGGAGAATGATGTGGGAGCAACGGGGTGCAACTGTTGTCATGATGACAAAACTAGAGGAGAGGTCCAGGGTAAGAAAAACATATTAATATACATAGAAGTTCAGTGTTAATAATATTCTACCTGAGTAATCACTTAAGATTAAGACTTTTGTTTCTTTCATGTATATTTTTCTGTATATGCACAAGAACTGTTGGTGTTTTTTTCCCAGCAATCACCAGTTGCGTTTCCATTCTATGAAATTCACTCCTAGAAATGTTAATGCCGCTGTGAAATTACCGAGTCACACCACTTGATTTGTAGGTTCTTTTACACTATGAAAAACTTCAAATCACTTGATAAATAATTCTGGTTTTCTTTCTGTTTTAATCATGCTGGAAATATAAAGAGGTGGTTTAAAATGCTAATTCCTCTGCAGTATTAAGAAAATGATTGTACCATCCTGTTATGAGGAAGTTAATGTGTGTCAACAGCATTCAGTTTTAAACTTTACATGAAACAGATTAAACATTACTTAATATCAATGGGAATTTGGATTTGCTTGAGAAACATGAGATTTCAATTTTTTTTTTTTTCTAGCACACATTGAATGTTAGGAAAACTACAACAGCATATGGGGCAATAAAATACAAAATCATCTGTAGTATTTCAAAATCAATTTTAAAGGACAAAGTAAAGTTAGGAAAGCAAAGGACTAAAATTTAAGGATACTATTCTAATAATAAAAGTGGTTATTGTATACTAAATGTGAAGGGAAATCAAAAGTAATAATACTTTTTTGTTCTATAACAAGGAAAGCAATGGAAAGGCTAGTAACAGACCACCGTGTTTTGTATGGAGGTTTACTAGGAGATTCATATTTGATCACATTCATCAGTTTTAATGGTGGATATTATCAAGGGAAGGGGAATGCAAGGAGGAAAAAAGGTAAAAGGAGAAAAATGGTGAGAAAAAGAAAAGGGAAAAACATTCTCACTGGCCAGTCAGAAGGAGTATGTGTGTCCAGCCCTCAGTACACTCTCCAGTAAAGTATGCAGATGCCCCACCATACCTTTCCCACAATAACTCACATTTTATGTCAAGATGTACTCAAACTCTTCATGGGTTGCTCCTGCTCATGATGCTGTTACCACTGATGGGAGCACACATTGATTGTGGAAGGTGCTACGTGACTGGTTCATTTCTGAGCTTTCTGTAAAATCATGAATGAGTCCTGTGACATAAACCAGAAGATACAACCAAACGTAGAAATCTGGAAGGGGATTCTAAAATCAGTGGCAATCACTTCACTTGGGAATCTGTCATAGCCACAGTATAACTGTTTGCAAATATGAGTCCAGGAGATGAATAACAAAAGAGTGCCACAAGAAAAATGCTACCTCAGGTGTTTTGGTCTGCACTGTCATGGAAGATTGTGTGAAGGTGTAGAAAGCTTCTTTACTCCCTCTCAGTAGGGAGTTGCAAGTGGGAGTCAGGTTGCAGGATTGCAGGTCTAAGGCCTGTAGTAATACAAAATGTTGTGGTACTTAATGTGCTATGCAACATGTGTTAAAAAGGTCCATGAATACAGAGGACCAAGAAAAGTTCAGAAAGAGGGGAAAAAAAAACAAAGAAACAAACAAACAAACAAAACAACCTGGAGAAGAGGAGATTATCATCCAGAACAGCCTTTAAATCAGTAGAAAGTATCTTAGAGAGCTAATGGGTAATAGTTGATATTTCAGTAACTCCAGAATGAAAATGTTTTTTGCACGTGTAAGCTTAGAACAGGGAAGAATGCATCATAAAGCCTAATTCAGTAACATGTTGGCATTGATGTTTTATCACATGCTTGGATACAGATAATTGCATTGTATACATAACTTGTTGAACTTCTTGGCAACAGTCGTTCCTTTCTAGAAGCTTAAGTCCATACATATATAGATTTATTCTTTTACCATTTCATCACTTTCATTCACAATAGAATAGGTGACATTTTTTCACTTCAAGAAATGTATAGCATTCTGATTATAGAATTATTTTCTGTATATAAATTACATTAACACCACTGCCTGTATATACCTGATAGCAATTAGTACATAGAAGAGGGTAATTTTATCAGAAATTTTCATTTTATCTTGAGTCTACAGGCCTTGTCCAGTCTAGGCACTGACAGGTGTTTGGAATTAAATTAAATTTTACCCATTTCTTCACTAATTACTTTTTATATAATAAAGTTGCTGCTAAATAGCATCAGTGCTAAGAAAAAAACCATCTGATCCTAATAAGCAGCCCATTGCAGAAGGTGTACTTAAATACTTCAGAGTTTATCTTAATACTGCAGGCCACAGACAGACACTGTCTAGAAAGATGTTTTGATGTAAGAAAATGAAATTCTACTCATTTTCTTCAATAATTATTTAGCAGAGTTTTAAACTAACTCTAGCCTTTGCTGACTGCACCCTAAAAAAACTCTGATCAGAATAATAATCACCTCCAGAAAGTGTTTAGCATTCAGCAGCCATGTATTCCTTGTGTGCAATGAGACCAGGCAATCTAGTAAATGGTTTGTCTGTGCATTCAATGCTTAAGTTTCTCTACTTTTTCTGCACAGTTTAGGTTTTTCTGTGTTCATAGGTCAAGTGAGTTTGATGCACTTGATGCAGAGTATTTGAGACCATCTATCCATTAAGTAATTCATCTCTAATCTTAAGAGTCTGCAACTCTGTGAATGTGACATACCAGTTACCTCTTCTCCACATACAGTAGCTGCATGTAATGTAATTAATCATACTGATGGGGAGGCAGCAGTGGGAATCCCTGCATGGGAACACAATACAGTGACAATATTTTTGATTATTTTTTCCCATGCTGTCATTTTACATAGCATATCCTTATAGCTGGAGACTGAATGAAATTTCAAATGTGAAATATAAACACTCTTACATACCATTAAAGATTAAGATCTTTGCTAATTTTGTTTCTCTTTTTCCTTTGATTCCTTTTTGATTGCTTTTCTGTCTTGGCATCCTGATCATTATTCCTGCTGCAAGGCAAGATCATTTCTCTCTGAGACTTCATCTACTTTCTATCTCCATGTCGTCATTTCTGTTTAGCTCGCTTTTTTCATTATGTAGTCCTGCTGCTTGATACAGCCTTCTTAACCTGGACTGCATAGATAAAGATGGGGATTTTAATTGCATTTGCAGAAACAAAGTGGTTTCATTAGCATGTGTTAGATTTCTGAGTAACTTCAGCTTTGAAAATGTACATATTTTACAGCTGAGTGCCTCAAATGAAGATGTTACAGTGAATACATTATTCATTTATTTGCCTAAAAGGAAGCTGCAGGAAGAGAGAAGCTCTTTCACTTATAACCTTTCACACTTTGTTGGTTTTGTATGAAATGTCATCACCTGAATCTCGCTTGACCTAAACCAGACTAGAGAGAGAAAGTCCCATCATTCAGCTACTATGCACATAATTTATATCAAAAAGGATTATAGGCACTGGCAGTGCATGAAACAGCGTTGGTAGCATATTTATCACATATATGAGTTCAATCTAAATGAAAGAAAAGAATTATATTGATGGTCACAATTAGAGATTTTTAAAAAGCAGCTATGTGTTACACTAAGGAAAGCTGTAAAGCATTACTGTGTGATACCTCTCTTCCCTGCTCCTCTGTCTTCCTCTCCTCCCAACAGCCATACAGATTTCTCTTTTCTTTTTTTTAATATTTTGAATATATTTAATATGTTGTTTTGGAACTGATAGAAAATACTTGCCTCCTCCTTAACTTCATTGGCAGTATTTTCTGTGGTGGCGCTATACTGCATAGGATTCGAATCTTCTGTCAAAACACACCAGTCAGGTCAATGTTAGATGGTGATGTAATGAACTTGGCCGCTGTCCCAATATGAGCCACATCCTGAACTTTTGTACTGACAAGGAAGGCTTTAGTTTTCATACTGCTGCTACCAATCAGCTTCATTCAAATTTACTAATGACTAAGTGAAGGCATGAAGAAACTACTTCTATGATATTCTGATAGCTTGATCCAGATATTTCACAGTCAGGAATTGGATATCATCATGAATATTAGAAGCTAAGAATATATGAAAATATAATAATAATTGTCTTGGTTTGTCAGACTTCACCTTGAATCACTGGCAAGTGAATGGAGTAGAAACAAACCCAAAAGAAAAGTCAAGAATCCTGTCTCAAATTCTGTTCCCCAGTATTGAAATAGAGGGGACTATTTGCATGGATACTGTATTGGTTACATAAGATGATCTAAGAAGAGTTAAAATGTCCCTAGATTTAGCTTCTCTCAGCTGTTTACTAGTACTCATGAGAGTTGGAAAAGCTGAAACTGTCCTGACAAAAGCCAGACAGACTTTTCCCATGGGTGATGCAGTGCTAAATAAGTACTTCTGTCATCACAAGTGTCATGTATGTAACAGTTCTGAGTCTCCTCAAATCAGAACACTCCCATTTGAGTCTTTGAATTTATAGACCATCCTGTCTGTTAGAAAAATGGATATTGGGTGACAGCATCACATAGAAGAAAATGTGCATCTATAAGGTGGAAATTGGAGGTTGGTTTTTTTGGTGGGTTTGGAATTTATTTTTTTTTTTTAGTGGGATATATAAAATTAAATCAGGGCAGCGTTTTTCAGACTCAGATAGCACAAACAGCAAAACCATTTGAATCAGCACTGTAGAAAACATAATTGTACATTGGGACTCCTTAGTAACAACAGCTTTGAAACAAACATCTGGCCACCAAAGTTTTCTAAGTCTTGCTCTAGGCACAATAAACATGAAGGTGGGTCGGGGAAGAACTGTGACTTCTTATGCTACAAAAGTAAAAATTGTTAACATCTTTAATGAATCTTCATTTGTTCGTGGCAGAGAAGTCACCTAATGTGATTGACCTCATAACTAAAGCCAAGCAAAAGTACATGCAAAACAGTAAGTCTAAGCAGAGAAAACTAAACACATTGATTTCTTCTGTGTATGAAACTCAGGAAGATCCTTCAGACAAATGAAGGCTGTAAAGCAGAGCTTCACGTGATTGTGATTAAGGTAGTTTTCAAATTGTTGTACAGGGCTTCAGCAGCAAATTTCAGATCTTTTCTGCGAAGTAAGTTTTGAAAGGTAACACCTGAGCTATTACCAGCACAAATACTGGATAAAAAACAAGTGACAAAAAAGACATTTTCACTAATACAAGTGAAATGTCATCATTAGGTGCATTTAACAATTTGTTACAGATTATATCAATATGCTCTCAAGTGGTCTTGTATTCCACTGTATTTAGACAACACATAATTGTTTTGTGCTTAAAAGCTGCACTGATGTTTTGTATGGTGGAGCATGGATATGTTTAAGGTGTGGTTTGTTTTTTGGGTTTTTTTCATTTCTGAAATATATATTTAAACATAGGAAAATATAAATAGAAACTAGCTATGTTTTCCAGCAACTAGAAAAATATATGTCTTTATGTAATAAGAGGTAAGTTAACATCTCTCCCACCAGATATATTAGTAGACAGGACATTCTTTCATACTGAATTGTTTTACTAAAGAAGAACAAAATGTGCAGCTTTGTCATTATTCATTATTCAATTTTAATGGCAAACTAAGGACTTCTATATTAATAATGTACTACTGGAATTTTATTTTGCTTCTTTCACTGCTTTCAAAATGCTAAGGTATGAGCTAGAAAAATGAATGAGAGAAAAAAAGAGAAAAATCTAATGTCAAGTAGACCATGTGTTCACCAGATTTACAAAAATAAAAATGTGTAGGTTTGTACTGGGTTGCTTTTTTTAATTATTTTTTTTATTCCCACTGTCACAGAATGGGGTGGCTACAGTCCAAGAATTCCCACACTGTTGTACTAGCAGGAGTCACTGGTTGCCATGTCAGCATTGTAAAACTGAGCCATATGGCTGTCGGTCATGGAAGGATTCTCAAAGATGCAAGGACAGGGATAGGCTCTACTCTGACTGAAATGGAAAACAGTCATAGGTGCTTAATTCCTGTAAGAATCTAATCTGAGATGTATACTAACATAGACTGCACCCTTCAATAAAGCTTTAACTTTATTGTTTCTAGTCACATTTGTCATGGTTTAGACCCAGCTGGCAGCTAAGCTGCTCCCTCACTCCTCCCCCTCAATGGGATGCAGAGGAGAATCAGAAGAAAAAGGTAGAACTTGTGAGTTGGTGTAAGGATAGTTTAGGAGAAGAGCAAAGGAAGAGGAAAATGACAACAAAATTCTCAGAACATACAAAGCAGGTAACATACAATGCAGTTTGCTTACCTGACATAATGCCAAGCCTGTCCTTGAGCAGTGGCCCCTTCTCCCCAGCCAGCCTCCTTTATATACTGAACACGATGTCATGTAGTAGGGGATGCTTATCACATTATTTTGGGTTACCTGTCCTGGCTCTGTTCCCCCCAAGGTTCTTCTGAAAATTACTTCTGTGCCATCTGAAAAAACAGGACAACATTGCAGGTGGAAGTACTATCTCAGCTAAACCTCAGACTATTATGTCATCCCACAAAATAGTTGTGGAAATTTTATACAATAAGGCTAATTTTGTGTGAAAAGAAATGCTGTAATGCCACTACACCAGCTGAAAGTAGTTTTGACGTGCCATGTGTGCTTATCTCAGTTTCTATTTGGAGTTGAGGATGTACAGAGTGAAGGTCCTGTTTGTAAAGATGTTGGTAAATTACAAAGTCTAGAAGAGAATAATAATGATCAGCAGTGGAGAAATGATGTATAGGGAAAGTCAGAAAGAATTAGATTTGGTTTATATATAAGAGAGTGCAGGAAAACATAATAGTTTTCGAGTATGTGAAGCATTGTTTAATATTTTATGGCAATCAACTGTATTCCCTGCCAGTGGGACTCCAGGAGGAAGAAATCCACTTAGCAGCAAAGGTGTTTTATGTTAAACTGTTAAAGAAATTCCAGAATGTAATGTCATGAATTCCGTAGGATATTTTATTCAGCATATTCCATTGTAAGCTTTCAAGAACTGTTTACAACAGAGTCCTACCTGAAATTATATGGAAAGGCCTGGTGTTGCCACAAATACCATCCAGTTTTCCTGTATGACAAGAAAAATATCTGGAAAATTTAAATTCTTCACACATGTTTCTGTGGAAGAGAATAGTATGGTTTACATTTTCTGTTACTAACAAAGCTTTTCCTATTTTTTAAGGAAGTTAATGAATACAACTGGCTACTGGAAGGCATATGCTGGTAGTAGATGTTTTTTTAAAAGTGGGCTTTTTAGTTAATAGGAACAATGAAATAACATAAAAATAAGAATTTTATCTGTACAGTAAAGTAGAAATAGAAAGCTTTCTGTGACTCCCAAGTTCCATGCAAAAATCCAAATCCAAACTGAAACCTCTTCAAGTCCCCAAAATATTCTCCAATGTTTTTGGTTTTGTGGTCTTTTGCCTCTGACTTTCAGGTGAACAAAAACCATAATAATAGAAAGCTGCTGCTCTGGTGTTTTACTCTTTTGATTACTTTGTTTCACTGATTTCTTACATAGTATTCTTATCAGCTGAAAGAGAGGTGTCTTGTAAGCACAGTAGAAAATCTCCATTAGAGTGATTGAATAGTAAGCTGAATTTTTCAGTATGTTCTTTGTATTGCAGTGTAGTAGCTTGTTCAGTGGAGGAATTATTCAGACTGCACACAGTGATCTGCCTTGAGTAAAGGAAGAGAATGAAGGAAAAACTGGTCATCTTGTACAGATTTTCCCCACAGTTACAACAATGTAAACCTTTTCAAGACCTTTTTGGAAAATCTTGCTGTATTTAACTTTTTGACTGACTCATCCTTCAAAATGAGATCACTGAGACCCTGCTTTCCCTGCTGTTAGGAAGAGTCCAGAAAGGGCATCTGTCGTGCTTTAACCTTGGCTAGACACCCAGTGCCCACCAAGCTGCTCCATCACTTCCTTCCTCAGCAGCTCAGGGAGGGGAAAATATGAGAAAAACAACCCCAAACTCATGGGTCAATATAAAGGCGGTTTGCAGGAAGCAAACCGAAAGCGAAAGATTATTCTCTGCTTTCCATTGGCAGGTGGTGTTTGGCCACTTCCCAGGAAGCAGGGCTTCAGTACCTGCAGCAGTTGTTCACAAAGACAAACATTGTGACAAAATGAATGCTCTCCCCTTCCTTCCCCTATCTCTCATCTTCTTACTGCGGAGCAGACCTCATGTGGTTTGGAATAGCCCACTGGTCAGTTGGAGTCAGCAGTCCTGGCTGTGTCCTGGCTATGTCCCCTCCCAGGATCTTGCCCACCCCCAGATGAATGTTGGAGGGACAGCTCTAGTG
>VXBZ01010558.1:30962-41936 GCA_013399135.1 Heliornis fulica | reverse complement strand
GGAAAAAAGTTAAAACAGAAAAAAAATAAGAGTGTTTGGCACTTTATGTTTGGGGTTTTTTTGTTCGAATCTTACAATTTTTCTTTCTTCTGTTCTTGCTCACAGTTTAAGTTTCTCCTTTCCACTTTGTCTTTTACTTTTCATCATCAGTCATTTATTTCACTTTTTAAAAATTTCTTTCTCTCCAGTGTCTTGACCACTCTTTTTTCATGGACTTCTCTAATTAAATTTTGTTTATGTCCTTCAATTCCACTGTTTTCTCAAACCCATTTCACTGTTTCTTACCATATTACTGACTCATTTTAATATGAAATAAGTTCCTACATGTCTTAGTATTTTCTCTGAAGAATGATTGTCATTCTAGTGGCAGCATTTATTTGCGAATATTTGCTGTACATTACCTTTTGCTGGCTTCTAGTTGTCACCATTTTCCACAGAGGTATTTTACCTGTTCTTGACAAACTTATTAATGTTAATTTCTTCCTTTGATAGCCCAAGTCTACCTCTATATTCTTTCTGAAAAGTCCCCTTTTCCTTGTTCATACCTTTTCTGTCAATGTGTCCCATTTTGTGTTCAGGACTCCCTAAGTCCCTTTTCATTAAAGCTCATGTACTACCATCATTCAGGTATTAAAAGTGTTTCAGATTTTCCCCACTAGACCAAAACAAAATAATACAATACGGCCTTATATCGTTTGCCTGTGGTACACAGTGCTTTTTCAAGATACCCTACTAAATGAATAAAATAAGTTTATTCCACAGTGGGAATATGGGATTCATAGTGAGGTGTGTAAGAAATCTGAGATAGCGCTGCTAACTTCTTTCATGTTTCTTCCAGTACTTAAACTGTGAGAACTTAGGAAATTATAATAATGCCATAAGTATAAATACAAAGAGTTTTACCTTCCAAATTTGTTTGGAAAAAGAAAGAAAGTTTAGGTATGAAGAAGTTGGGGAAGCAATTTTCTGCAAAGCTTTAAACCCATCAAAACTGAAAATAAAAGCTTGAAGGCAAGTAACTGCAGGGAGAAACTGTCTATAATATTTCTGTGAATTTAGCTCAGCGTTTGCTACTTCTCAAAAGCTGAGCTCTTTTTCACTTTTGTTTAGGTTAACACTCAATAAAAGCAACAGGAGCCTGCTGGGTGAGGAATAAATAAAAGCTATCTTCATTTTGATCCTTGGACAGGATCATACATTTATTCTGTATTTATAAGTAGGTATTGCAAGTGAAAAGTTTGTCCCGAGCTTTTCCTTATTTCATTCCCCACATTCACCTTAATATTAACAAAGAGTAGTCTTTCAATCCACTTCATGTTAAGATATTAAGAGGTTTCCAGCTTGGTTGATGGTTTTGGGATATGGCTATATATCCTACAGGGAATTAAATTAACTGGTGATCTGGTTCGTAATTGTGGCCCCAGAACAATTCGTATTAAAGTAGTGTAAGATAGTGTGATATCATGTTCCTACAAAATGTTTGTTGAGAGTATGAAGAATGTAATAATTCACAGTGTGCTTAGTGAGGAAAAGGTCTGAGGTAGAAACCCCTTCCTCATAGGAAACCCTTTCTTATAGGCCCCCTTGCAGTACCTGAAGAGGGCCTGTAAGAAAGCTAGGGAGGGACTTTTCAGAAGAGAGTGTAGTGATAGGACAAGACGGAACAGTTTTAAGTTGGAAGGGGTTAGATTTAGATTGGACTTTATGAAGAAGTTCTTCACTATGAGGGTGGAGAGGCACTGGAACAGGTTGCCCCTCCCTGGCAGTGTTCAAGACCAGGATGGATGAGGGCCTTGAGCAGCCTGGTCTAGCGAGAAGTGTCCCTGCCCATGGCAGAGGGGTTGCAGCTTGATGCACTTAAGGTCACTTCCAGCCTAAAACGTTCTATGATTCTAAGTAACAGCTGAAATGTTCACCCTGTAAATATATGAATGCATTCTGTTCACATAAAAGTGACCAGAATGAAAAAAGAAACACAACATAGTCTTTACTAGTGAAATTAACTAAGAATTGAATATAAGTATTACCATTCAAAACTACTAGGTGGTCCAATAAATGGATGTCATACATGAACAAGTAGAAGTCTTCCTAACTAATTTTGTGTGACAAAGCAAAGAAAAAGAGAATTGTATGGCCACAGTTTATGATAATATTAGTCATTATTTGTTATGATCCACGTAACAGAAAATTTTGCATATTGTTTACACATCTACTTTTGATGACTAACAGTATGGTTGCCACTGCAGTATTGAATTTGAATCTAATATAGAAGTCAAATACGTGAGAGAAATGTCAGATGTACATTCTACCAGTGAAAGCTATTTCTTATGCAGCAAAGTTGTCAGATTTTTAGGTTGCAAAGGTATTTAAAATGAAATTAAAGCTACATTATTTTTTAAGTAGAAAGCATAGATCATAGCTGAAAGGATTGTAAAGCGCCAAAGGAAGCATCAACACCTAATCTAAATGCAGATTTTTTTTAATTTATGTAATCAGATATTCTTGAAAGAGTACCTAGGAAAAGGTGCGATGGTAATAACATAAATGTGTAATGCCATTGCTTTTTTTTTTCAGGAAAAATAATTATACTTCCTTGTCTATATCTGCCAGGAAAGTTAGTTTAGCAAAGCACAGATCAAGTTAAATTTAGAAATGCACTTGTTATAAACTGCCATGCTCCATGATCCTTGTTTGAATTACGTTCTCACAAAGACAGCAGGATCATTATTTTCAGAGATGTGGTAGAGAAAAGGCTTTAAATCAAAGGTAAAGATGGATTTAAAGAATTAATAACATAAGAAACTTCACAGTCTCACCCTGTTTGTAGATACTATCATAGATAATGGATGTACATATCTTGACTTAGCTTGTTTAGAATAACCTGTCTGAAGATTTTTCTGTGGTTGTTGAAATACTTGATGAAGGTGGATGTTTTTTTTCATTTACAGACTTGTATTTTAGGACTGTATCCTTTCAGTCTCTTTGCACAGATGTTGAGTAATATCAGAATCTTAACTGGTGTCTCTGCATGACTTGCCCTAATTTGGCGAACAGAACTAAAAATAGGTTTTCTTTAATGAAAAAAATAATGCAGGTTTAAACATTAGGAATCTGCATTGGTGAGGCTGTAATGTGTGGTCTAATGATAGTGGGGAAAGAACACGCTTTTGTTTGAAGTTGGATTAGTGCAGGCAAACAGGTGCTAATCACATCACAATAAAATAGCACCGGAGGGTGTTTGGAGCTTTATGCCACTGTTTTCAAAACATCACAGAAGCTTCAGTAGCTGGTTCAGTAGCACTACATAAAAGCTTAACATGTAAATGCAATCCCGTATGTTTGCATCTTTCTTTTTAATACCAACACCAAGGGGCATATCTTTAAGATAGTTTCTGAAGTTTTGGCAGGTACTGTTAATGCTGTTATTACAAACAGAAAAATTTGGATGCTTGGGAGAATGCATTGTTTAAAAAAAACCAAACCTGTGTCTGGGTGTACTAACATAACTCATCAGCATAGTAAAAACACAGCAATTTTCAAAAATAACAAAATGCTGTATGTTATTGTGTTTCTTAAGGTAGAATATTTACCTTTTTTTTATTCAATTTTTCAAAATAAAAAATAAAATTAAGGCAGTACTTTAACAGTGGATTGTTTTACTTCACCTCTATATGTTTTGAACCGCCCCACTGCTTTTGCTTCATGCCTCACAAGTGCTCATTTCATAATCCTGGCAGTGAGTAGGTTACAGATGAGTGCCTATCCTTTTTCACGGTGGGGGAAAAAAATCCCCCCAGTACATATTCAGAAATCTCTCAAAGGAGATTGAAAAATATTAAAAGCTTCCTCATCCCTTCCCTCTCCCTACCCTGAGAACTACTCAGAATCTTTCCTAACTTCCCTGGACAGCTGAAAGCTCTGGGAAGGAAAAGATAGTAAAGGCATTTTAGTATGACAAGTATTTTAATAACACAAATATTCTAAATTTTCTCTGGTTTGCCCACATGTTTTTATCCATCAACCAGTGGGTTGGTACTATATATTAGACTGTGGCACTTATAATGCAGATATGAAAATACTGTTAGCACTATTTCCTCTCCAGCTGTAGGTCACCATATATCTCATTAAGACTTTTTCTTTTTTTCTCAGAGTCTTTGTTCAGAAATAAAGAGGAAAGAGAGAGGGATGAGGCTACTGTTAAATTTTCTTTTTAAAACAATGCATAGTTGGTGTCCCTGTTTAGGATCTTTAGTTCCTCTTAATATAGAAACACTGGTAGAAACACTGGAATGAGAAAATGTCTGTGTTTTTCACTGCATTGTATTCTATTTGTTTTGATAGACTATGTAGTCAAAGTAACTAATTGGGAATCATTGCATTTCTGCACATACCATTCTTCTTGGGTGTTTTTTCACTGTACGTGTACCTGTACAAAATAAACTAAGACTTGCAGAGTTTGATGCCTTGGGAGCTTAATCTCTGTTTCAGGGACTGGAATTGGATTCTCTTCATTTAGAATTTTTTTTATAGTTATTCTGTCTTCGTTTAGTTATTGGAATTGTAGAATCCACTGGAAAATTAGAAGGAGTATAAAGGAAGGCTGATAAATGCTAGCTGGCAGAAACAAAGACTGTTGTCAAAGCAGCACACTGATTGAGATGTCATTAGTTTAGCAAGACACTGCTTGACAATCACTTGTGTAATGAGTGACATCACAGACATGATTTGAGACTCGTCTTCCTATTCTCACCATAAAAACTTTCAAGGTAGTGAAATTGAGATTCCAAAAGCCTCACAGTTGATGACCCTGGCTGTTTTATGCTCAAATACAAGAGTTTTCACCTAACTAGTGTGTTATGCTCATGCAATGATACAGACAAAAGCAGTCTCCATCTATATGTTGGTAGGGCCAGTGATGGATGGGTAATGCTGGAATTGCTTTCCTCTGTTTCAAATATGAGTATCATTAGTTAGGATAATCTTGAATGCAAAGATGCCGTGTAACTTCCCCGGTGGATCACTCCATAATTTAAGGGCAGTCTGGGTCTTACTAGCTTATGTCTCTAATTTGTTTCCTTAAATTTAGGTATTCACATTTGAAAAGCCTCAAGCATGGCCATGATAAGGATTACCATACAATAGTTAACATGACAGTATGCAGGGTCCTTAAAGATCACGTAGGGTATCTCAGTATTTTCAGTTTGAACAGGGAAATACTATGATACATTACCTAGTAATTCTCCACAAGGTGTAAAACTATCAAACTGATGCTGACCCACTTCTTAAGTTGAAAACCGGTTCTAAAGAGAAAACCAGCCTTTCCTGAATCTTCATGTCAAGCTTCTGTATGTACAGTTATGTGCTTCAATTGTTTGCAAACATAACCTCAGTGAGTGTCATTGAAACCATTATTAAAATTCAAAATCATAAAAGTATTGTATAACCGTACTTTGTCATGCAGGTTCAAATAACAGAAAATACCTACTTGTGGTCCTTTTGATTAAAACAGTCCTGTGTGTATAAAGCCATCTTTAGGTTGACACTTAGCCTGTGGTTCAGGGGATTATTCCCCCACTGCTGTGACTCAGGACTGGATTATCTTTTGAAATCCTAAAAAGCTGCTATGATTGCGTAGGGAAAGATTTTGTTTCTGGTAGAAGTCAGAAATCTGTAAAGGAACATAGTGAATGCTATTACAAGATACGATCAGTGGTCTGTCTAGGCCAGTATCCTGTCTCTGACAATGCCGAATGTCAGAACATTCAGGAGAAAGTATAAAACTCTGATATCAACAATATTTCAGCAAAGTTTTCTCCCTGGCAGCGAGCAGTTAATGATTATTTTAGCCCTACTTCATGAAGATTTCTGGGGTTTTTTTTCCCCTGTTACTCCTTTAGCTACCATGGGAAATTGCTGGATACTTTATTGTTCATATTCATGATCATAAACACGTTTTAAAGAACAAAAACAGTCTTCAACATCTTTTCTAAGTATTATTCTTTGGCAAGTAGTTTCACACATCATGTTTGGAGATACCTATTCACTGTTACTTTAAACATGCGTTTCTCCATTTCTTTGGGTAAAAGGAGAAAAAAGAACATTCTTTAGTGCTGTTTCTTGCTTTACATATCTACAGCTATCCCTTGTGTTCATCCATTGTGGCAAAGCAGGACGGCAAATTATCCTAGTTTGCTTCAGTATTTATAATATGGAGCGAGATGGCAAGGGAATCCTCACATCCCTATCTTTTTTGATGGCTGTCCCTGCTCCCTCATTTGTGACATTTCCTTTTTCTGTAGCCTTAAGAGATATTCCTCAAACTTCTTTATTTTTTTTCTTTTTCTTTTTTTTAATAAGAATTAAGGCAGCAAAAATAATAAAAAAATATTATGGCACATATTCCTCCAGAGTTGCCTAATAGTCTGGCATGGATTTGGGCAACAAATGGTTTTGTTTGAGCAGATCTCCTGGAGACGGATGACTTTTCACTACTGAAATAACCTGCCCTTATTAAATTGTAATAATTTTCTGTAAGATTTTTTTAACAGGAGCAATGCCTTTTCCATGTGTTATCTCAAATTACAATAATGTTGCTGCTGATAATTATTTCCATATATATATTATCATGTCCTACAAGGCCTGTAATTTCCTTTGACCTAAGCTGTAGTTTGATACGTTATTTGATCAGCACTCTTAGTGAGTCATTTTATCCATATGTATTTAGTTAATTGGTTATTTTTCTCCCCGCCCATGTTTATATATAATATACTCTACAAAGGAAAAGGAAATCTGACTGCTTGCAGCTGAGTCTAGTAAAAGAGCAATTAGGTTCTATCAGAGCCAGCAGCTGTCCGTAATGAATTCTGAATTAAAATTATGAGTGAAGAAAAGAATCCAGCCATCTGCAGGAAATGTGAAAATATTTTTATAACCCAATAGCTGAATTCTGGAGGGGGGTATCTCTGAGATTTCCCAGCTGTACCTACAGTATATTCCGGAATTTCCGTGGACACATAGTATACTGGAACACATTGCAACAACTTGGCTACCCAACATGTTTGGCTAACTTCGAACAGGCTGTATTTTTATCTAAAGTAATCAGCATGAAAGCCTCTTTAAATCATCTCCCTGTGTCTCTAGAAGTAAAATGCAGCTTTAAAAATAGTCCCGTTATCTTTTTGTGGAGGCTTTCCAATCAGTATTCTGCCCTGAATATTAATCTTTCTTCATTTTTTTAATACTTTTATAGATTTACTTCTGGGTCCCATCACTTATTATCAGATTTTGTAGATGGCTGCTGTTCCAAGTGAATCCTGCAGTGTGGTGTCTTTTCCTTTTTGTGGAGTGGCGGAGGGTGGGCAGGGAAAACGTGTCTCTCACGTGAATTTTCAAAATGTTTTTTAATGGTTTTTAAATGATCATAATACCATGTAAGGTAATTTTACAGCTACTTTGAAACTGAATGATTTTCACTGTAACTTGACCATAATATTTGTTCATGAAGATCACAATCCTGCAAAAAAGAAAGATTAGTGTCCAGCCTCTAAATGACAAATTGTGATCAAGGAATATGAAATGCTTAGTGTTATTAACCTCTCACAACCTGATTTTCTACTGTGTTAGAAAGAATTCATGCTGGTAAAAAGACTGATAAGGTTAAATAAAGGAAATATCACAAGTACTACCAGTAACCAAACAGCTGTCAGTGTACTATTGTCAGATATTGAAAAGGTTGTTTATTCTTTTTACCACTTGATCTCAGAAAACAGAGGCTTAGCAAGAGTCTAGATATTATCTTGTCAGACAAGCTAGTTTTTCCTTTCTACTTTTTCCTGTGTAACACCTCACATGGTATTATTGCCATATAGCAACCACTTCAGTTTAAAACAAATATAAGGTGGCAAGATCACATGTATCCTCCTCTGAATATATCGTCTGGATATATCCATGCACTGTGGAAAAGGAGGACTCATTTCAAGATTTAAATCTAAAACAGTAGGTCTGCTACTAAAATCCAATCAGGTTCAAGCTTAAGAACTAATTTCTGTTTATTTCAAAGTTTTCAAAAAAGAGGGGAAAGAAAATAAATTGGATTTGTAGACAGGGAGAGATCAGTTAATGTTAATAGGCTTTGAACTATTGATTCCAGAAAAGAAGCCAACATAGACTGAAGAGACCTGGTGCTTATGTCACCTTTTTTTGCAATGTACACACATGAAATGCTGTGTCTGGATGACAATCTGGGGATCTTATCATTGTTTTGCCAGTTTAAAACCAAACCATAGAAGACAGCAAATGGTAGTGATGAAAAACAAGTCCTGAGGGCATCTGATGTCAAGATAAAGAACCAGTAGCCGACCACAACAAGTCTGCAAACACCTAGAATCAGGGAGCAGTCCAGAAGAACTCTGAAGCTAGGATGCACCTTAATGTTTCTCTGAAGTAAATGCTTTCAAGGTCATCCTGTTATCCGGTACTGCAAAACACATTTCTTCCCACTTTCTTTAATTCATTTTCAGATAGCATAAGTTCACTTTACTATTTCCCACACAGATAGGGTAATAGTTCTCCTACACGTTCCACATGAAAATGCAGTCAAAGCACAGAAATATGCAAAAGTACAAAACAACTCCTCAAGACATTCCACCCTGAGAACGCAAGAGGTCGAAATGCAGAGAAAGCAAGAAGTAGTTCCTGGCAGCAAGTAACATAATTTCTGTTCATTGACTTATTTGGTGTGCTGTAATCTTCACTTTTATTTATTGAAGATAGATCACAGTATACTTCCTCTCATAAATTACCCAGAAGTATCATTTTGTGAATTACTAAGCTTTTCATGCATAGATCTGTCTTAAGTTGAAGGTGGAAAGTCACAGTAACATGCATTTTTTAAATTAACCCGAAAATACTTTCTTTTTCTAAATTCTATTTCAGTAAGTCTATTTCAGGAAATTTTAGATCTTTCTTTAGTGGAAAGCATAACGATAACGCTTTGTGAATCCATTGTAGAGTACAAAGAATGTGAAATATATGCTGAAAACCAAAAAATCTCGCAGAGAAGATATAGTTAGGGTAGTTACTCTGATTCTAAATACTGAATGGAGTACATTGAATATATAGATATAGGATTGTTTTCACAGAAGTAGGAATAAAGGAGAGTATCTGAGAACTGGATACTGTCATTTACAGCAGGATGCATATATAAAAATCCTCCATGAAAAGTAGGATTATAACATGTATTGCTATATAAAATCAGCAATCAACTTTAAAGAGAAACTGAGATAAGAAAAACAAGTGGTATGAAATAGGGTAATTGTGAAATTTCTCGAAAGCAGAACAATAAGAAACCTGTTTTCCACTGATATTTAATGGTTTCAGGAAAGAAGTGGCAAAAGTACTCTGTGATATTCTGTCCCTTTTAAAGAAGAAAAGGCAAGGATCAGAAACGTGCTGTCTATTTTCTGTGGCATAGTTATTCAAAGTGTCAGATGCTCAAAGGAAGAAGCATTGATTGAAAGGAAGACTTCTAGGTGATCTGATTAGCAGATGAGATGGGTGGAATGATTGTGTTTTCTTTAAGTCTGTGGGACCATGAGACTGAAGTTAGTGAGTTTAAGCTTTTCTCCCAGGACACATCTAGAATATTATTTTATTAGAACGTCTACCCAAATAGACAATCCAATAAAAGTGTTTCTGTAGGAGAAGATGTGTTTGTTAACTTGTTGGTTAATAATCTTTAACGATCCTTCCATGGATTTCTTTTTGGCATCCATGGTATTCTGCAATGATGAGTTTCACAATGTAATTATGTTCTACATGAAAAACTATTTCCTGTTTGTTTAAAATTCTCTGTATCATCATTTCATTTCATGATCCTACTTGTTGTTTTACAAGCAAAAAATGAGTCATTCCCTTTTCCCTTCCTCCAGCCAACACATGGTTTTCTGCGTTTCTGTCATGCCTCACCTTCTCTTGTGGTTGATATGAGTGCAAGAACTGTCCATTGGCATGCTAAATGATGGGAAAAATGAATAATAATCCCTTAGTAAGTGTGGTATGGGACCCATGCTACATGGAAGGGTACAAAATACCCTTTCCATACACACAAAATCCTTCCAACTAATTCTACAGAAACCTCCTAAATTTAATTGCAGTGCAAAAAAATGTAACTTCTGGTAAACGGCTCTCACAGTTTAAAAGTGTGACCAGAAGTTGCCAACAGCTGTAATACTTGTAGCTTCAGATATTAATTTCCTTCACTCCATTACTTCAGTGAATTACTTACAGATCTTTTACTTTAATAGTGCAACATGGTGCATCTTCCTCAACTTCTAACACATAAATTTATTTCTAATACCTGTGAACCTATCAATTAGTAGTGTTGTTCTCTACATGAGACACTTCAACAACTATATTCCTAAATTGCTTAGGAACTGTATAGTAGGAGTCCTTTTGCACTTCTGTAAAGGGCTGTTTCATGGCATATCTTGATTTAAAATCTGGTGAGAGGACTTGAACCACTTTGAGGGAATGTCCTTGCTTACAAGGATCTCTTAAAACATTTTTGTTTTGTAGAACATTACTAATTCTACATTTTTATCCTGCGTGGAAAACTCAGCTTTTAAAATTATTTTAATAAAAAATTATGCTGTGTACATGGGATTTGCTAGGAAAATTTCTTAGAGTTTTGATTCTGTGTGTTTTAATATTTGAGAGTTTCTCTGTTTGTGTCCATGATACAATCTGGTAAGTCGGTTTCTTGTGCTGAATCTCTCCAAAGCGGAACTCAGGATTAGATGAAGAATGGATTTACTTCCTGAACATTATTACACTTCTGCAATCGCGTATAACAAAAAATATTGGCTTAAATCTGGGGCAGTTATATTTGAAGAATTTATGGTAATGGTAGAATTCTGAGAACATACAGGCTAAAAGGAAAATCTTTATAAAGCTCTGTAAAGGAAGAAGGATATA
>VXBZ01010558.1:6498-19825 GCA_013399135.1 Heliornis fulica | reverse complement strand
TGAAAAATTTATTAGTATTAGAAAAACACTCGGGGCATTCTTTCTACAAGTAAAAAAAAAAACCCATACAGTTTTTATTATATGAATGACATGTTTGTGTAAGAACAATTGACTTCATTCAGATCTAACATCTGGTTAGCACAGCTTTGTAAAGTTCTGAATAACTATTAGTGCTGAGATACATTAGATGATTTGATGAGCATTTTCCCTTTTTTCCTCATTTCCCCCTTGATCATTTTTGGGGGCAAGTTTCGCACCACCCTCTATGTGGAATGAATATGAAGGTTAATACATTGAGATTTAAAAACTGCAAAGCAAATCGAATTCATAAGAAAAGCTTGACAAGCTTTGCACATTATAATTTGATTTTTGGCATAGCATATTTTCAGCACTCTTGTATATCTGCAGAGTAGATACATGCAGCTGTGACCCTAGCATCCTCATTTTCATACTGCATTTCTTATCTGAATTCCTGAGTCCAAAGCTGAGCACTGATATCAGATTAAATGTGCATAAACTTTGAATATATATTTGGCAAGTCTCAGGCTTTTGATTTCTTGCACTTTAGTCTGCATGGCAGGAAAAAATACTGACAGCCTCCATTTCTGTAAGCGCTGTGGAATACTAGTTGTTGAAGCAAAATAGCAGGGTCTACTATTCAGGAATAACATGAGTGATTACTCGGAGATGCCAGTCAGCATCCAAAATATTACACTCTCTCACAGCTAGCTAGGCTGCTGCTTTTAATGTTCTTTTCAAGTAAAATTAGGCAATAATGATAATTAGCTAGGCAGCATTGTCACTAACCAAGTCAGCATATGAATATTTAATTTTGCAAGTGAAACTTAGATCTGTGTTTTTGAAAAGAGACACACTGGATCTGATTTCCAGATTACTTAAAATACAGTAAAGACTGCATGAATCATAGCTTCTCTAATCTATAAACTTGGGGAACAGGATCTTAACATCAGATATTAATGAAAGTCTGTTTGTTTGTAACCAGCAAACCAATAAAAAAAATCCAAAACCCTCAAATAGTTTACTTTTCCAGAATTACTTTTGTTGGATCTGATATTAATACATCTCTTGATGAAAGTGCCAAGTATACATGCACCTTGGTAGTCCTGTTGTGGCATTTTCCCATCATTGCTTATCAAATGTTAAAAATCTCCATACCTTGATGGTACAAATTTGGTTAAACAATGCACTGTCACACTTACAGAGCCATCTTAAATATTCTAGATATGCTGGGAAACAATAGCTCTTTCCAAATTTACTGGAAGCAGCAGTGCTGCTTACCAGAATGCGCATTATAGTTTTCCTGTAGTTAGGCTTTTATGGCTGTCACACCCAGTAATTGAAACCATCTAACTGAATTGTTGTATTCGAAGAAGAGTAAATGCTGCAGCGGTTGTAACCAGCCTCTCTCCCTCTTATCTCCAAACCCATTCATAATGTCATAATACCATCTGTGCTGTGGCAGAGCCAAGCTGGCCAATTATTCCCCAGGGACAAGAAAAGAAGCACACTGCCTTTGTAGGTGTCAGCAGCAAGTGTCTGGTGTGAACTCCCTCTTATTTCAGAAACTCTGCTGGGAATTGTTATAAGGTGAAATTGACCTCTTCAACTGTTTCAATCTACTGCTTCTGACTGCTTTATACTCGCTTTCTCTGTAAACTCCAGAGGTCAATATGTTAGGGCAGTCTCATTTAAGGCTAAACTGTTAGTGATGGCTGTAAGAGACTATTATAAATTCTACAGCCTCGTGAAAAGACAATTGACTATATCCCCTGTGAGGAGCAAAAAGAAATCCAAATGGTCAGCCAATCAATAGGATAATACATTAAAAGCCCTCTGATCCACATAGGGATCTGGAAGTTCATATTTTGATAACCAACTCTGCAAACTGTCACAATATTTGAAAGTAAAGATTTTAATAAAATTTGGCATTTGTATTTGGACTGCTATTGCCAAGCATTTCATTAAAAGAAGGCTGTTTATAATGTCAGTAGCAGAGGGAACTGTGTAAGAAATTGCAGAACAGTTCCCAATATGCTTTAATGCTAGTCTAACATCAGATGAACTAATTTTATATCTGTGCTCATTATATAACATTAAATAACAGAAGTTATTGCCATTAAAATAAAATCAGAAGTTTTCACAGAATTGCACTGGGTTATTGAGTTATTACAACCATGAATAGCAGTACAGTTGATGACCCATTCATGAAAGTGTTGAAGGCCAAGCTATCATGGCCTGCATGGATGAGGCTTTGAGAAACCTGGTCTAGTGGAAGGTGTCCCTGCCCATGGCAGGGCGTTGGAACTAGATGATCTTTGCAGTCCCTTCCAACCCAAACCCTTCTGTAACTCTATGCTTTAGAGACACTTAAAAAAAAATATACTTACCATCAAACCTATTTTATACATAAAAATTTGTGTTCTTTCTAATGACAGCTTAGATGTAAGTGAAGCATAGTCTTTCTTATATTTTCTGCCACTGAAAAGTTACCGTTACTCTAGCACAATTCCAGGCAGGGTCACAAATGCTTGAAGAGCTTCCATCTCCTTAATCAGGATATTGTAAATGAGTCAAACGAAAGGTTTTTTTTTCTCCACCTTAGAGGAATGGGATTTTACTTTTAAGGGAATCAACCTATTGTTTTGTCTTCTTAATTTATTAATTAATATCACATGCCTAAGAGTGTCTGAAAGGTGCAATTGCCTTGTTTCCTTGGAGAAAAATGGGATCACAGAGACCATTATGAGTGAAGTCTGCATTAACAAAATGTCATTTCAGTAGGAAATAATTAGCTCTTTTTGTTGATGCCCACAAAAAATAAAATTGGATAAATATTTTCAAACAGTTTGGGTTTTTTTAAGTGGACAAAAACATTCCACGGAAATTGACTGCTAAATTGCCACAGTGCTCTACTGGGATATAAAAGAGAGTAAGTCAGAGAAATGTATATGTGTCCTATCATGGTGCACTCAAATCAAATCATCTCAATTTCATCTCAAATGTCTGTAATAGCTGAGTTCTTGTGCTAGAGGGGAAACAAAAATTAAAATTATTCTTGCCTTCTGCATAACTTCTTGGATTTTGGGGATATGACCTGTAATCACTTCATTTTTTTATGAGTTTCACTTAGCAGAAGACTATATTGAAGACATGGCAGGGTGGGTGCCTAGGAAACGTCATGTCCAGAGGCACTAGTTCACATCAGGAGCCCATGATTAGAAACATTCAGCTGCGCAGATTGACAGTGTCAAAATCATCAAGAACAATGTTTGAAAATTCAGAACAAATTCAGTTCATCCACTTGTATTACATTTTTCTACTTATGTATCCTGACTGTGTGAACATTAAATTGTCATGTAGGAGAATTTGGCATTTAATACTTCCAATGTCTTTATTATAAAACTCTCCATTCTGAAGTATTCTGCAGTTTTAAACAATCCTGTTAGCATTCTTAACCAGAGGGAATTGCCAGCTTCAGTCAACTTGTTTTGTGAGAGGAAGCCCTGCTCTTTAAATTTTGATGAAGTCCAACCTGTCAGTGAATGAATTTATGATGGCTGAAGCGAGGTTTATGTTTTATTAAACAATTGACTTGTCTTCACCTATCCTTTTCCAGGCAAATGTCCACCTCATAGAAAGCACTATACTATTAAAGGTATCATCTGCAAAGAGGCCACTAACTAAACCACTCTTACCAGTGAAGATATCCCTGCCATGCAGTGGATGAGAATATCTGGTGAATTGGATGGCCTTATTCTACCTGTTCTCTATTAAAAGATATCTGTGGTCCACAGGATTTAAAGTATAATTTACAAAAAGAAAAAAATAAAAATCACACAACCTGGTGAGATTGTTACCTCTTTAGCCTCAGACATGCTTTTTGCGCGGGTAGTTTTTCTGAAACTCTCCTGTGCAGTGCATGAGGAAATCTATTCAATGATACTGATGAAACTGCACTTCTAGGACAGTGTGTCCAAAAGCTTCTGCCAGTATTGTAGTTAAAAGAGTTTTCAAATACGTGATCTTAGCTGTTCCTCAACTCCTCTCAATGTCCTTGTCCTGTGATTGTGTTTCTGCTTGTTGGCTGACTGACTTCCAGCTGCTGGAACACGTTTCTGTGATGCATTATTTGTGTCTTTTGTTAAAGGATGGACAGTCACGGACAGTGAGGCAGTTCCAGTTCACTGACTGGCCAGAACAAGGAGTGCCAAAGTCTGGAGAAGGATTTATTGACTTCATAGGTCAAGTGCATAAAACAAAAGAGCAGTTTGGTCAGGATGGACCAATTTCTGTACATTGCAGGTAAATAAACAGAGCCTCAAAACTAGGCATATGCAGATTTGGGTTTTTTTGGGTTTTTTTTCCCCAAAGTTGATTGCTGATTGCAGTGAAGGTGAATATGCAAACGGAGTTTCATAGATGAACTAACAGAAAATGTAATCAGAACATCTAAGGAGGAACATGTGGGACTGCTTTATGAAATAAGAGCTGTTCTGAGGTAGACCGTTTACACAGGTTTAAACACAGAAAATGGTAGGAGGAGCCTTATCACAGGCTGCTGTAACTGACATTTTTCCATTGTTGATTAAAAGTTAGGTGATTACATAGGTGGGGATTATTAGCTGTAAACAAGTTAGTAACAACTCAGTAGCACATTAGTAGCAGCCAAGATGAAACAAATACAAATGGTAGCTATCTCAAGAAAGGGGAAGGGAATTGAAAGCAATGTTTAGAACTGTTGCCTGTCAAAAAAAATTGCTAAGTTTGGATTGGTGAATTCTAACTTCAGAATGTCCATGTTTTGATGAGATAAATTCCCTCAATTCTTTTATGATTGATATGCAGATGAAAACAGCTTGCATAGTGTGTAGGAATAATCCAGGGTGGGGTTTTTTAATATTCTTTCAATTTTTTATTTATTTTCTCTAGAACATTCTAGCATATATACCAGATGGCAAAAAGTAATATCTTTATCTTTTATTTAATAAATTGCTTTCTATAAATTCCATTAGGATTTTAGATACTCACTTTTGCAACATTAAATTACTTTTTTTGTAGATTAAATATTATTTATATAATGGGGATGAATAATGCTGATATAAGATCTGAGTCCTTCCTGGAAGCCAAGAAATGCCCCAATACTAGAACAAAAACAAAGTGAACACGTTTCCCAGAGTATATGAAGGTACAGAGGGAGAGAGGTTCTTGGCCTTCTAAAGCCAGTAGCAAAAAAGAAGTTTGTTAAAACACCAGTGTGTTTTAACGGAGTTCCTTAGGCTGCCCTAATCTAAAAGACTAAAAAAAATAAATGCACTGAACTACTTGAATCCTACTTTATTTGTGTGTGCCTAAATTTTTTATGGTCTGCTAAGGAGAACAGCAGTGTTAGGAATTCATTTCAAGGGAAAATGAAGGACAACCGTGATGAGAGCAAGCCTTATTCTTCCTGACATTAATGAGTTCTGAGAGCAGAGGAGTAATAAGCAATATTTATGCCTTTATGCAGGCATACATGAGAAAGCAAAATGATGGCATTCTTCTAAGTTCTTTGTACCATGCAAACTTGTCCACTTGTGTCTGCAATGAAATACGGCTTGCAGTAGGTTATGCATCCCTTCCAAATGGGTGTGATCTTTCATCCTGAAATTATGGCAACTTCTACCATTGACTTTGATACAAACAAAGTCAAATCCAATATAATTCATTGTGGTTTGTTCTTTAAATGTCTTATCATCACTATAATGACAATTTAAAGATTGGTAATGCTAGTCATCTTGTCAACTTACATGAGTAGGAAGTGTCCCTAGCAAATTAGTTTGCTACTTTCAGGAAGCACAAAATTCTGGGTACCTGCACTTTCCTCATCTTTGTGGAAATATTTCAGTAGTGTCTCACATTTGTACAATTATGAGGTTTTAAGAGTTTATCTTGTGCAGAGAAATTCTTCCCATGAAAACCTTCCCTGATGCCACTTCTTTGTGGTTGCATTCCTACTTTACACATTTTAACAGGATTACTTTTTCTGTTATTCTGTAAACCCCTACCACCCACAATTTTAAAATGTTCTCCTTCTCTAGCAGTTCTACAAATAGTTCAGTATGTTATAATTAAAAAAAGTCTAATCTCATCAGGCAGTTAAAAAATAGCCAAATGAGCAAAGAACTGTTCACCTTGAAGCAAAAGTTTCATGTTAAGCAATTTTACATATTTGCAATCCTTTTATGCAATTTTTTCTCTGCAGAGTAAAATAGACCACCCTTTCCCAGCATGCTTTCAACATGCATGTTTTAAAAACAAACACTTCTCTCTTAGAAAAACATCAGTACTTCCTCATGACTTATAAAAGCATCCTAACTTTAGTCTCTAACTATTCAGCATTTGGAGACTCATACTACATCATGAAGTAATGCCTTCACCATTTGCTAAATTCAGAATTCTTCAAAATCTATGTTGCATTGTTTTGTTAAATGTCATAGTAGAACTCAGTTTGTTCTTCTTGCACTGAATGAAATCAGACAATTGTGAAAGTGCTGCTAATACAAGTGTGGACTGCATGACTCTTTAGAAATCCTAAGTATCTTCTGATTTCTTACAGACCATATCAAAATATTACACTTGATGGCCAGGTTGGATTTGCAGCCATTGAGATCTTTCCATACTGGTCTCTCTTCCTCATAAAGTGTTTTTCCAGATACTTTTTCCTTAATTAGGAAAACAAGAAAACAAATGCCTTTCTTTTGCTGGAAGTTTCTTTATAGTATTTAAAGATTGAAATGATCATTTTGTCATCAGCTCTGTGAAGTCCAAGCAGGTTCCAAAGCTATTTTACAGAACTTTTTTATGCATGTTTCTTAAAAGATAGTTTTCTGATATACCTCATCATGGAAAGCAGATCTCACACACCAGTTGCTGTTGATATCCAGAACCATTGTCATCACATATATGTAAACCAGTGCCAACAGCATGATATTTTGCCAGATTGGATCTCAACTGTCTTTTGAATTCAGCTCTCTGAAGGCACATGGGTTATGCATAATTGCTAAATTAAATTGCATATATTTAATAGCTGTAGATGTGCACTGTTCTAAATCAATCATTAAAATACCATCATGCAATTTGGACACCAGATTTCCACATTAGTCTCGAGAATTCCGTAGTTTTCTGTCACAGTCCATATCAAAACGCAGAGTTCTTCAGTTGCCCCTTGCTGCTCATGTGCTTCCACCCTGCTGTTTGGTGAATAGGTCACATAAATCTTCACCTTCCCAAGACTATCTGAATGGAGAAAACCTGGTAAAACTATTTACATAAACAGTGTGATGATGGGATGCTTAGTTTGTACCTGTACAAGCTCAGAGTTGGAATTTATTTTTATTTTTTTCTGTGTAGTTACCTCTGTCCTTATCCAGGAATCATGAATAACTGATTGTTTGATTTTAATTACTGACGAATATTGATTACAGGGATTTCTATTGCTTCTTGTGGGTTTTAGCTAATAACGGAAACCCAAGACATACTAGAGAGAAAAGAGTTACTCAAATAGGACGTTTCAGATGAACGGTGTATCTATATCAGTACTGTAAAGCTAAAGATCCAGACTTGAATAAAAACTGCACCATAAGATTTTGTGTATCAATTATTTGAATCGTAATGTGTGTGAACAATTACAGTATTAACAGAAAATTCACTGACTACCTCCAGCTCAGAGTAGAAGGTAGACTAACACACTGAAGATGTGCAAAACATGGCATGTATGTGACCGAGTTAAAGAGAGCAGTAAAATACATTTTGGCTTCTTTTTCTCTTGTCATTTCCAGCGTTGATCATTGGCAGCAAATACTATTTTCCTTCAGCATGCATATCTGAATGAACAAACCAAGTCACTTTGCAATGCAGAATGGAGAGTCAGGAAGTACTTAGTAGCATGTGAAGTTTGCTTGAGAGCAATTACTATTCTGAATGCAATGTGATAGTCTGCTGTGGAATTTTGTTTAGTGAGCCTTTCCCCATACAGAGATCTGTACACATATGGTGTGTTGTAACCACAGATAATTTGTCAGCCAATTCTTTCAGCATTAACTGTCAATTAACATTCTTTCCCCCCCCCCCTTCTTTTTTCTTTTATTGCAACAGTGCGGGTGTTGGAAGGACTGGAGTATTCATAACCCTGAGCATTGTGTTAGAAAGAATGAGATATGAAGGTGTTGTAGATATATTCCAGACTGTCAAAATGTTACGGACGCAGCGGCCAGCCATGGTACAGACAGAGGTGAGGAAAACGGTATCCATATACAGTGGTGATGGAAAAGAAGGGATATTTCCACAGCCAAAAAATACACAGAGACTGTATAAAATGTGCTCACATTTATATTTTAAGTCATGTAGTGACTATATGACTACAGTGTAAAATCTGCCATAAAAGTATTGCAAGGACTATTTCCTGTTATAGCAGTAGATACTGTAGGCTGAAGAAGAAGAATATTCAGTGGTGGATCCTAAATTATGGTACTTGAGAAAAGTCATTTTCCAAGAAACATTACCCATTTTTCTTTGAATCTTTGTTTCCTGGAAGGAATGTGTGGTAATAAAGAAGGAGGCAAACAGTTTCTGCAGGTGGATCCACTGTTGGTTTGGGGTTTTCTTAATTCTGGAAGCAAAGTGTTGTTCATGGATTCAGACTGACACTGTATTATTCTCATGGTTTTCTTGACTTTGTGTCACCAAGCAAGTGTAGTTTGGCTTGAAAATCATAATGGTAAATTCAGCTTCAGGAGAGCTATAGTGTAAATCATTTCTGTGCTAGCAAGGGTGCCTTAGAGAAGTGAGGAAAGGGATAAGCACTGTTAACTGATTTCCTGGGCCTGGATGCTTGGAACAGTATCATTTCCTGAATAATGCTTAAACATTTTCAGTTGTGCTTAAATTTCTACTTAAATTTCTGGACAGGAGATTCAAACTAAGCTACAGCCAGTAGGTTAGGTGAACCAAGGAAAAGGGCAAGAGAAGGAAAGCATTTTAGGTCATACATTTAGTCAGTTTAATTTGATTGGCACTGGCCTTTAAATTAAAGTCTTTGAAATTTGAAATGGTTCCCCAGAGATTGACATTTTCCCCAAGAAAATTAAACTTGTTCAATAAAAGCTGTGCAGTTTTATTTTTTAAACAACTTCATAAAAACTTTTATGAAAAATATAGATACTTATTTTTACTCCTGTCAGTTAGCCAAGTAAATCACTGTAACCAAACTGAAGAGTTAACTGCATTTCTTTTCTATTACCATCACTCTTCTGGATAAGCAAAATGAAAAATGACTACTCTCCGTCATTTTGGTTCCAAGAAATAACTACAGTATACAGAAAACCTATGCTTCTTGGAGCCTACCTGACAAATAGAGTTCAGCTCTGCAATGTATTCTCCCTCCTCTTACTTCAATTTATTTCTGTATGCTACCTTCATCCCTTCTGCTGAAAGTGGAAGTGTTGTGTACTCATTTCTTCTAGGATTTGGTGGAAAACAAATATCTCATTCAGTAGTATAAACTGCCAAGAAATGCAATCCTTACTCAACAAAGCACTTGAACTCCATGTGGACCACACATACACTTAAAATTTAGGCATATGTCTAATGCATTCTCCCAGTGTTCTGACAGGAAGCAGGAAAGAACATTTAACGATCACAGCACTACATTGGAGCAAATATCTGATGTGTTTCCTGGTCTTTCAAAGGAATTTTAATTGTGATCTTACCAAGTATAACCCATATGGCTTTGCCACTATCAGATAAATAAGGAAACTTTCCAGATATTTTTGATGGCTTTCATAAGCAACCATTTTGTTTGGTTGGGGTTTTCTAGTTAAACATATAAACCCTAACTGGCGATTGCAAATGAGTGTGCAGGGGTGTCATTTCAGATTAAGTACGCAATAATCCATAAATGTGCAAAAGAACGTCTGTGCAGAGAATAACATGAAACACCAAATATCGGTTTCACCAGATGTATAAGCAAATCTCTCACCACACTGAACTTTTCTCTGCTTCCAGGTGTAGATTCAAATGCAGTTTGTGTTATGTTAATCAGGTGCTTTAGCCACGTATTTGTCTCTTAGGACATTTTCTTGCCACAGGCTAATAAATCTTCATACCTTCATCAAAGCCCTTGTTATTGAAAGGCTGGGATTCCCTTTGCTTCCTTAATGTGATTTTTAACCTGATGGTTTTCCATACAGCACTCCATACTAAGGCTGTAGTAGATTTTGTCACTTAGTGTGTTTTGCTTGCTAAAGAGTTAATTGGCTATTTGGCTACTTATTTTAATGTACATGAGGGAGAAGCATCTTAGCAGGCTCCCATAAGAAGCTTTATATGGATGTTCTGTTAATCCAGAATAACAAGGGGTCAGTAGATGGGTATATAGTCTCTGCACAAAAAGAAGCTGCGTTCTGTGGAAAATGTTGCTTCATTAAATGAGTGTCTGTCTTCATCTGTTGTAACTCAGACTGATTTTCTGTTGATGTCAGCAAGCGAATATTGCTGAACTGCAGATGCCTCTGTGGTATCTTTTTCTGTAGCCACAAAATAGTCACTCTTAGTTGAAAGAAAACAGACACCAGCCAACAAACTGGCTTTTTGATGCTTTTGTTTTCTATCTTTTTTCTCCAGGATCAGTACCAGTTCTGCTATCGAGCCGCACTGGAATATCTGGGCAGCTTTGATCACTATGCAACATAAGAACCCACCATGGATTTTTATTGCAGGCCCTTTAAGATCCAGAGAGCCGCTTCTGAGCCATACAGTGTGCTTTAGAAGTACTTCTTAACTCTTAGCTAAGGAGCGATTATTGGGGATATATAAAATAAAACAAACAAACAAACAAAAGGGGATATTTAAAACAAAAACAACAACAACAACAAAACCCTGTTCCATGTGGACCAAGAATTCACAGTTTAATAACCTAACCATGATAAAAGAATCCTGACCACTGAGGCGTCTGAAGGATCTCATTTACAGATACCTCAAGGGTTCGACACTGGTTGAAGTTAAAGTGAAGAGGAAATTAATCAGAAAGAATTATCATCTTGTTCAGGATTTCATGCTTTTAGAAAGAGAAATTTTGAGAGAACTTCAGTTCAGTCCAAGATGTTTGTTTAACAAACGATTGGGTCCTGGCTTCTCAAACAAAGCGGACTCTTCAACAAAACCCCTTCCCGTCATACTGCTCGTCATAACACTTTAGGGAAAATGTGGGAATGTTTAAAAAGGAAACTCCTTGATTTAGTTTTTTAGTATTGTAAAGATACTGCTGACCTGTGCTTCATTTTTAACTGTGTAAACTTTTCCTTTTTTTAACAAGAGTTTATCATTCAATGAAGTGAATTAAAGGTTGCATAACTGTTAATCTTTTTGTTTAAAAACTGTAGATTTTTTTTAATCTGTAGAACTGTTACCTGTAATATTGTGCTGTAGAAATGTTAAATAATTTGAAAATTTGCACATTTTTGTGCAGTCCTATATTTATCTACAGTACCACAGTCTTGTTAGACACAACTTTTACAGTTTTGTTTGTTTTTTTTTTCTTTAAGAAACTCTTCATTGTAATCAGTTAAATCAAAATGGGGCTTTTTGCTTTCTTTTGGAATCAACAGGGAGGCGCAGAGTATAAAGATGCTGCTAACACGCCCACACACATGCACACACACACCCACACCATCTATATATATGTATGTATGTATTACTGTCTACTCTTATCTAACTCTCTGTATAGTCACAGAGATACAGATGGGTAGATACTCTCACACAAACACATAAACATATCGATTCGTTCATACCTGGATTTATCAAAGAATTGGGAGAGTTTTTTAGCATACTGCAATTATATTGAACGTGTATTTGGTCATCTCTGCATTTCCAAGGTCCACAAACATCTATTTCAAAGGGAAGTGAGGAATGCACATCATTGATATTTGAATGTCATCTCTATCCCAAATAATATTTCTATCCACATTGCCACTTGAACACAGACACACACACACGCGCACGCGTGCACACGCACACACACTCACACATGCATACACTCACACATGCACACACACATGCACACAGAGTATGTGATTTAGGCTTCCAGTGAAGTTCAATATTTGTAACACTATAGTGCAATAAGAAATCATATTATTAAATGTAGGAGGTGTGCATGTGGGAAAGGTCAGTGCATATCCCTTTAGGAGGGGAGAATGTTGTAATATACTAGGTATTAAGATGTTTTAAAATTGTATTCAATAGTATACTGTCTGTAGTGTGCGCTATATAATTTACATTTATCGTATGTAACAGGGCAAAGCCAAACACATATTGCTCTGTGAAATCAAAGGTTTTGTGGCATACAGCATTGTTTGGGGATGCTGGGTTTTATTTTAATTTTACATTTAGAGTGCCTTATATTTGATGCCTATTTTGAATAGCATTTCTTTAAGTTAGCCTTCGTTTGTATTTAGTTCAGTTTGTTCATATCTCTGTTATTCTTTTCAAACATTTTAATACATGTATCAGACAATTTTGAATAATACGCATTTCCAGTTTCTAATCAATTATGGATGGTAATAAATGATAACCCAAAACATGTAGGTAGTCAAGGCCCTTTATCTTTCCATATTTACAATAACAGACCAGCCCATAAATTAAAAATCTATTTCTCACTTGGTTTTCAAACCCATGATATCACTGGTTGTAGCGTCTTCATTGCAAAGATGTAGCAGTATACAAGCAGTAGTTTACATTAGCAATGGTCATGCATTCCTTTTTTTTTCTTTTTTTCTTCTTTTTTTTTCTTTTTTTTCTTTTGGGCCACGTCCTGCTCATTCACCATTCACTTCTGCCCACAGATTGCTAAAGTCAAACCATATCTTTCAGTGGGGCAGTTCCTTTAAGGCTGACAAGACTGAGCCCACAGGATGTATTTGAGGATAACAACAGATTTTCTTCCAGGGAACAAAGAAAATTCCAGAGCANNNGCCAGGAAAAAAAAAAAATTCCAGAGAAAAAAAAAAAAAAAAAAAGGCAAAGTGCTTTTCAAGACTCTAAATATGCCATTTACATGACCCTGGTTTCCATTATGCCTTCTGCCGTTGTTAGTACATGGTTTTCAAAGGAATTCTTTCTTTGGGTTTTAAATTAGGAGCATTCATATAGCATGTCAAAGGGATCTCAACTTTTCTTTCTTCTTCCACTTTCTCACTACTAGCAGAAAGAAAATTATGGAAGACCAAACTCTAGCAAGCATTGTATTTGAACATTTTTGTAAAGAAAGAAAAAA
>VXBZ01010546.1:241344-265095 GCA_013399135.1 Heliornis fulica | reverse complement strand
ACATTGAACAATACTGGTCCCAGTAACGACCACCGAGGGACTCCACTAGTCACAGGCCTCCAGCCAGACTCTGCCCCACTGATCACAACTCTCTGGCTTCTTCCCTTCAACCAGCTCTCCATCCACCTCACTACTCTGTCCTCCAGGCCACACTGCCTCAGTGTCCCCACCAGGATGCTGTGGGAGACAGTGTCAAATGCCTGACTGAGAGCCAGAAAAGCCACATCCACTGCCCCACCATCATCCAGCCACCTGGTTATACCCTCATAAAAGGTTGTTATGTTGGTCAGACATGACCTCCCCTTGGTCAAACCATGCTGACTGCTTCTAATCAACCTCTACTCCTTGATGTGCCTGGAGACAGCACCAAGGACAAGTGGTTCCATCACCTTTCCCAGATGGAAGTGAGGCTGACTGGTCTGGAGTTACCCAGTTCCTCCTTCTTGCCCTTCTTGAAGACCAGAGTGACATTTGCCTTTCTCCAGTCCTCAGGCACCTCTCCTGTTTCCCAGGACTTCTGAAAGATGATGGACAGTGCCCCAGCAATGACTCCTGCCAGCTCCCTCAGCACCCTTGGGTGCATCCCATCGGGACCCATGGATTTGAAAAGGGAATTCACATTCCTCACTATGGAAACACTTTTTAATTTTTAATGACTAGCACATCTGGAAGTAAAAATACCTACAGGAACTGCAGGCAGAGCTGACTAACTGGTGTTAACTGAGCCTGTACACAGAAGAGTGTGTAGGATATGGACAATGCTCTTTGGCCTACTCCAAGTGAGTCAGATTGCTTCTTGCTCTTGTGCATGGTAGGAGGAGATAAGGACTCCTGTGATCTGGGGACATGATACCTCAGTTTTTACTGTTGGTAGATGCTTCTGGAAACGGCAAGGGAATCAGAGAAAAGAGGAAGCAGTTTAAAGTGATCCTGTGTAACAGAATGATTCCAGAGAAATGCCATACATTTAATTAAAACATAATTTAGAGGGGGAAAAATGAGTGTTTTACCCATTGGACTATGTCATGATTAGGAAAAACATCCAATTTGAAACCCGAAGCCTGTGGCTTTAAGCCTCACTGCCACCATGCAAGGAAGCTTTATCCTTTCTGCTGGACATGGAGAAGAAACTGGAGAGATCAAGAAGAATGCCCCAAGACCTACCCAAAACATCTGCTCGCTCATAGATGTTACAGTGGTGTTCTCACTTGGCCCATCGGCCCTTCGACCCCTTAGAGTAATGTCAGAGTGACAGTCCTGACTGTTCTGCTTCCCTCTGCTAGAAAGAAAAAAAAAAACACATTGGAAATATGTGTGTTCAGCCAATACCAAGGGGTACTTCTTAAAACAAAAGGGTTTGAATCTTCCCACCCATGTGGGAAGATTCCCAGCAGCCAACCGCACCCTGGGCTGCATCCAGAGGAGCGTGGCCAGCAGGGCGAGGGAGGGGATTCTCCCCCTCTACTCTGCCCTCGGGAGACCTCACCTGGAGTACTGGGGCCAGTGCTGGAACCCCCAACATGAGAAGGACATGGACCAGTTGGAGAGGGTCCAGAGGAGGCCACAAAGATGATAAAGGGGCTGGAGCACCTTTCCTACGAGGACAGGCTGAGAGAGTTGGGGCTGTTCAGCCTGGAGAAGAGGAGGCTCCGGGGAGACCTTCGAGCGCTCTGCCAGTACCTCAAGGGGGCCTACAAGAAAGATGGGGAGAGGCTGTTCAGTAGGGCCTGTTGTGACAGGACAAGGGGTGATGGTTTCAAAATAGAGGGAGGGAGATTTAGATTGGAGATTAGGAAAAAGTTCTTTCCTGTGAGAGTGGTGGAGCACTGGAACAGGTTGCCCAGGGAGGTGGTGGATGCCCCTGGATCCCTGGAGACGTTCAAGGCCAGGTTGGATGAGACCCTGAGCAACCTGATCTAGTTGGGGGTGTCCCTGCTTCTTGTAGGGGGTTGGACTCTGGGAGTCCCTTCCAACTCTAGCCAGTCTAGGATTCTATGATTCATTGTATCACACTGGGGGCTGGGGATGTGTGTAAATCTACACTCCACACTGAAGGCAGAAGCCTAGCAGTGCCACTTCAGGGAAGTATCTGATTACCAGTAAATACTAATCAGCTGCTGAAGAGGCAAGAGGAAAATCCATTCTGAAAACATCACTCTAAATTTTAATTTGTGCCATTCAGACAGGAGTCACACTGTGGGACCACTATTGACCTTACGCTCTCTCTTAAATGCTTAAATTGGTCATCTTGCTTTGCACCCCCTTCTCTGAATGAGCTTAAGGCCTTTATTCCACAAAGGGAAAAATACACATATTCTTACATATTTTGACAACTATTTGTCAAATACGTTAAAGAAATACATTAATGAAATCCCATTGGCCCTTGCACACAAAAACAACTAGCTTGAAGTTTCTTCACTTTTCTGCATTCAAACACTAATTTCAGATTCTCCTGAGCTGGAAGGGACCCATCAGGCCCATGGAGTCCAGCTCCTGGCTCCACACAGACCAGCCCAGTCACAGCAGGGGACTGAGCGCATCGTCCAGACGCTGCTTGACCTCAGCCCAGCTGGGTGCTGGGACCACTGCTCTGAGGAGCCTGTCCCAGTGCCTGACCCCCCTCTCAGGACAGAACCTCTTCCTGACACCCAGCCTGACCCTCCCCTGTCCCAGCTTCATGCTGTTCCCTCGGGTTCTGTCCCTGGTCCCCACAGAGAGGAGATCGGTGCTTGCCCCTTTGCTGCACCTCCTCAGGAAGCCCCAGACCACCATGAGGTCTCCCCTCAGCCTCCTCCAGGCTGAACTCTCCCTATAAGACTTCATAATTCATCTCAAGCACTGTACCTCTTACCTACTTCAAATCCTTACAGAGAAGTCCACCTACTAAAGAGGCTGGAAAGCACTTGTGAAGGTCACACAGTGGAGAGACCTCCTGTTTAATGCAACACACTATCCTGAAACACTGAGGCAAACTAAAAGGCAACAGCAGGAAGGAATATAAATTGATGGAGAAGCTCTCACTTATCTACTTCCTACAGGCAATAGGAATGGAAAAAGATGGTTTTTCACTTTTTATTGCTGAATTTGGAAGATGTGGTTCTAAATGAGCTGCTCTTGCTCCATGTTGCTTTATGTAATAGATCGGGAAACTTTAATGGACTTACTCACAACGTCCCAAATTCATTTAGCCTCCTACTGATCCAGCTGAATGTATTTCCAAACTCTCAAAATAGCTTAAAAATCATTTTTTTTATATCTCTCTAAGCTCTAGCTGTGTTTGAGGAGTTATTTGCTCTAGGAAACAGGTAGGACAGGAACCTTTCTCCCATCTGGGTATGGAAGGAGCCATTCCTAATATAAAATGCTTTCATTTGGGAACAACTTCTTTATTTCTTGTAGCATCTGGCTAGAATTAAGTGCCACCATTTCAAAAGCACAGGGCATGGATCAGAGAACAAAAGGCACCTACTGGAATCACATACATCCCCTTAGCTCATTACACCCCTCGTACACCCAACACGGTGGGTGGTGAACGCTGCTGACACCATGGCAGTATCAGGTGCATTACTTGCAGCTATTTCATGGGTCACCAACACTAATAAAATGGTGAAGGAAAAAGTTATAATCATGTTGTTTGTAAAAATTAAAGCAAAAGTTACTGATACCTCAAGTGCTGAATATAATTATAGAAATAAATTAATCACTGGCAGTGCGATATGGCCATCTCCTTGCAAAAATGAGACCTTAAAGCAAAAAGGATTTCTTAAGAACCCAAAACATTATAAAATGGCAAAAAATAATCTTTCTACCCTCTTTCTGTGTACTTTTGTAGGACCAAAGGAGGTTTCATTTAGCCTTCGCTTAAAATTACATTCTGTATAAATTCTGAAACATTGAAATGTATTGGTGATAAATCAGGTTGCCTATGATGTCCAGGGGATACCATTCTCTAGGTTCATGCTCCTCAAATCCAACACTAAATCTGGCTCATATAAATATAAAAAAAATAAAATTAAAGTATATTTTCCCCTAGCCCAGCTATTTCTAATCCTAAATCTATAGCTAGCTTGTTTTATGAATCACCTTACTAATATGCCATGGGAACCCACAGAGTGCAAAATTACAGAGCTGTCAAACTCTTCTGATGATTAGCACTCTTACAGAGCTCTAAACTCTCAGATTACATGTCCAGAAATGTCAGTATAAATGGCTGGTTTCTTAAAAATAATTTTCTGGGTTCTTTAGGGATATATTGTATCCCTGCATACTGCTTGAGACCTCCTCTCTGAAGGAGGAAACTTACTCTGTTCTTGAAAAAGGGCCTTGAAATATAAACCAGGGTGGGTTACTATGGTCATAGAAACATATTTCCATGTACATCTGCTCACATTTCAGATCTGACAGTAAAAATGGAAGTATAAGAAGATTCCCCTCCCCCTTCAGCATCATCTGTGTTTTGATACAGTTGAGCAATGCCAAGAGTTTGGTAAGACTTAACCCACAAGCTGGTTTTCCCCTTCACATATTAAAAGCACCAAGAATCCTCTGCCATGATTGTTACACTGCTCCATTGATAAGTTGCCTTGCTGAGCAAAGAAACCTCTCCCAGCCTGGATGGAAAGTACATAGTCATTATTCTGAACTGCATTTATCATCATCATCATCATTTTTAGCTTCCCGTGGTTCTTTGCTGTGCCCTGTTTTCTTTACAGCCTCATTTCCTCACTCAACTGCACCATGCCCAAACCCAGCAAGGACTCTAGTGAGGCTTTCCAGACAGTAACCAAGGACTGGAGCTCCCCACACTTCTCTCCAGCCATGCTCACTGGAGAGATGTCTGTCTCTCAACACCTGGCTTCATAAATACAAGTTTCTCAAAGCAGAGTAATAGGAGCGTATCTTGGTTGGTATGAAAATGCCAATTAAAAATAGGAAAATTAAAAAAAATTGTGGAAATAAATTTGTCATTAGCTAGATGATTTTTACTGGTTGGTTCTGGTGAGTCTGGTGGTTTCTTAAGGGTCCAACAAAGCAAATCCCAGCTGGGCTCCCAAGGCCCAATCCCAAACCCTGTTACTGACAAGGCCGGGCCAATCAGCGCCGGTCACAGGCCTCTGGGAATCACATTGGAGAGAGAGAAAAACCCAAACAGCTGCATTTTGCCCCCAGAGAAGGGAGGGAGAAGATGGGAGAAACTGTTGTGCCCGTGACGCTGACTGGGGAATGATCTCTCCCTGTCCTTCTCTCACTCCTCAGCCTCTCCACAGATATTTTCTCCCCTGTCCAGCTGAGAGGGGAGTGACAGAGACACTTTGGTGGCAGTCTGGCCTCCAGACAGGGCCAAACCACCACAATGTTCCGTTACAACAGGGTCAAATCACCACACAAAATTCGTGATTTGGGGTTTTTTTATTTGCTTTTAAAGCAACGGGCTGTGTAAAAAGTAATTTGATTTTATCATTAAAAAACTATGTAAAATTGTGATAGATTTTAGCATATAAAATCTGTCCCAGATTTAGACTCATATGGCTATCAATATGGCACAAATCTGACTTAACAAATTAACCCAGAGTTACACTAACAACAGAACTGAATCTCACCCTCCACAGCTGAAAGGTTCTTCCCCACACTACGTCATTCTCGCTCCCGGCAGCAGCGCTCGAAACACTTCAAACCAGTTCCTAACTAAATCAAATTAACTATATTATACAACAGTTAACTAGAATAATGTTTTCCCCCCAACTTTTCATCTGGTGATTTTATTGTTGAAGCCTCAGATACATTTCCATCAGCAGGAAACACTGAGACATTTTAAAAGCCTTACATGTAATTGCTTTTCTATACCGTTCTGCGTGCTTTGCCTAAACACTGATCTACTCTAAACCCCACGGAATGAAAGAAACTGCAAAACACACTTTCCCATATGAATTATCACATTTTCTGTGATTAAATTTTATGTGGTTATAACGGTATCTGTTTCTTTTTGACAAGCACAATTATTGTTGGCATGTGCAGCCAAAACTGTATTTCATTTTCTGAAGCAGCAGCTCGTTACCATCGGTGGAGTCTCTAGTAAAAGGAAGGCATCGAAGATGTATGTTATAAATATTGACTTAACTCTTAGTACCTGTCAGCAAAAATGTAAATGGCCACAAATCACAGCTGCAAAGGAAATGCAATAAGCCCCTGGAACAGATACTGTGGACCCTTGTAAGGGTAAGTGATTTCCAGACTCCCCTGTGTCTGAACTGGAAACAGACTAAGGAAAACAAAGATGCTGCAGATGGACACTCAGGTCCATAATTAATGTTATGTTTATGTGCATCCTGTGTCATTAGAGGATGCAATATTTTATGTTAATGTTCATCTTAAGAGATAGCTCAAAACCAACATACAGTACACACTTGCCCTGTTCTTTTCCTGGTCTGTGGTACACTAGACTTAACATTTAAACACAGTTATGTATCTACACTGTCTTCTGAGGCCGAGGTTTCCATCAGAGTCAAATGACAAGAACAAAGCCACATCCATATTGTTTGAGTCACAATAACTGTGATACTACCTGTTGTCTGGAGCACCCAGTGGCCCCCTGATTATTGTCATGCTTCTGTGAGGAGCTGCAGCATGCATCCTGCTCTCTGCTCACAGCCCTTCTATCCTGGGCAGCCAATAAGTGCTTTATTTATGTGGCCACACCATCAATGAGTCAGCCTTTCTAAATCACTCATGACCCAAGGATGCAGCCTGAGTTCTGATCTGAACCTTGTCAAGAAGGCAAAGCTGTGCAGGGTTGACACTGAGCAGTAAGTTAGCAAGTACAGCCTGCTCTCTTGGAGAAACAGCGTTCCTGGATCTTCAGAGGGCCTCCATACCAGATGTCCTGCTTTCCTGAAGCCTTAGAGATGAACTTACTGCTACAGCAACAAGACTGGTAATGAATAATAAAATTTCTCTGAGGCCACTGTGGAAGCAAGTTATTTTTAAAATCAGAATTTGAGTTTATTTACCGCTATCCTCACTGCAGAAGCCAGTTTTTCAGTATATTATATATATATATGTGCATATATACAATATCCATTCACTACTGCATCCCTTCCTACAGGGTAAGCCATTTTCTGGATGGCTAGTGATCACTGTGCATGGTTTGTTGCAGTATCTCAGGACAGTTGGTATCAATTTCCCCGCTCTCAGCTCCACACATGCACTCAGGACAGTCTGGAATGGGCCCTGGCTCCTGAGGTGAAACCCTGGCTCTGCTGAAGTCAGTGAAAGCTGAGCACTTCACCAGGATCACAACTCTTCCATCCCTGTTGAGCCTCCACTGGAGACATTTTGCACTTGCCCAGCTGATCAAAGCCATCTATAGGAAGATACATTCTGCTTAGCAGTGCTCTCAAGCATGGACAAATGGTGATTTCCATAAAACTCCCAGAATTCCTTTATGATCAAATTCTCAAGTTGGTTCATTGTTTTCTTTGTTATGTTTTGGTGATTGGTTTGGGGTTGTTTTTTAGAACCCCACACCACTCCATACTAATACAGAATACTCATAGATACGTCACATAGAAAAAAAATGAACTCAAATTACTACTTGCTCCTTTGCTTTCTGCTTCTAGTTCTTTCCACCTCCAGAACACAGAAGCCAACAAAACAATTGAAGTTTCTTCTTCCCAGAAGTGGCACTTTTTTTTTTCTTTGTGACAGAAAGAAAAAAGGTTCAATTTTAGATTTGTTGTATTCATGGCAATTTCAGGGTTTTACTGTGGCCACCCCTGCAGAAGCATAGCCATTAAAAGCACACCTCATTCTGTTTAGTGAAGTCACCTGGGCTTTACCTACACAGTTTGCCTTTTTACCTTCTTGAGGACATTTGGAAAAGACTGATTATTTTTCCTAGAACACAAAAATCACACATAGCACTTCTCCTCATATCCTTCCCCCTTCAGATACACCAAAGGTTGATATGGAACTAAAAATACCAGAATGCACAGTTCATCAAGTGGACAGCAAAAAGCAGAGCAAAGAGGGTCAGTGCTGATGGCAAAGAATGACAGATGGGAAGAAATACAGGGAAATTACCTGGGTGTCCATTTGTCCTGATAGATGAATCAAGTTCACTGCTGTGCATCCATAGAGCAGAAGGGAAGTTTTCATGAGACCCATGAAAAATGCAGAGGTATTGCTTGGGAGAAGAGCTGCTGGTCTGGAACGTGGAGATGACTTCTAGGGACACCTACAAAGAACCCTTAATCCTTCTCCCAGGTAAGTCAGAAAGATTTCTAACACTGGCTTTAAAAGAGAGCAGGGTTGGTCCTTTTGGGATGCTGACAAGGCAATGTGGGAAAAGGCTATTCATGAACTTGGTTGCCAGATGAGGAAAAGCAAAGCAGGTGTAGTTGATATTAGAGAACACTTAGCTGAAGCTGTGTCACTCAACATAAACACACAGGAGTACAAGTGCCATCACAAGAAACAAAGCTGTTTTCTTTTAATAAATAGCTTTGAAATCACGTAAAATACTCTAAGGAAACATGATCAAGATTTGACAGTGTAGAAGTCTGGCAAAGGAGAGCACAAAAGGGATAGGAGATAAGGGAAATTCATCCAGGCTGAAGCTGTAAGGAGAAAGGACAGCACAGAGCAATTTTATCAAGTAAGATTAAATAATCAAAAACAATAGAAGCAATGAGAAAAAAAATTTAAAATTGAATAGCCTGAAAAATGGAAAGGAATTTGAGGTCCCTTGGGGAATCAGAACTGAACTAGAAGCTGTTCCTGTGTTACAGGAGAGGAGTAAAGGGAGATACACACAGGAACAGAGTGATGTCACCCCACAACGATCTTTGATTATATGCTGCATATCTAGTTCTCTAAGTGGCAGTAAATTAACTGGATGGGACTCTCCCACCCCTCATGCAGCAATGTTGTCATGAGTCTGGAGTAAGTTTCTTGAAACTACTATGTAAGATCCACACTTAGACTCTTTGTTCCATACAGGAAAACATCTCTGTCTCTTGCTGTGCCTGTTTGTTAACATTAAAATGTTTTCTTTAAACAGCCAGGGTAGTGTCTCTGCTTGTACCCAGCCTGTGTTGCACCACACACCACAGGAAGACCAATTTGTGTCACAAAGTTGCTGTTTGGACCATTTTACCAGATCCCATGAAGAAATATTTGTTCGGCTTAACCAGGACATCTTTTATTTTTTTTTTTACTTTTTTTTTCCCCCATTATTTTGAAAATGCAAAAGATAAAGCAGTAATCCTCCCCCCTGTATATTCCCTTATGTACCTCTGCTCCCCTAGGAATAAATTCTTCCAGGTGCCCTGAAGTGTAATACTGGAGCTGTGCCACACCATTGTGCTTAGTTGCTCAAAACTGTTTACGCCTCCTGCTTTGGCACCCAACCTAAATTAAATGAGGGACTTTATATTAGCCTAGATTTTGATGTATGTATTTTCTAATACTAGCAAGCAGCAGTTCATTTTGACAGTTATAAGGAAGTCCTCCACAGTTTTCTTTCAATACTTTCAGTGTATTTGTTTAAGCAAAATAAGCAAACATCAGCCGTGCATTTTCATTTATTAACAGTCCCTCAGGAGCACTGGGGATCAATGTCTTGATTTGGTGGGTTTTCTGGTTTGCTTTTTTTTATTGTCTGTTGCTGTTTATTTATTCTAGTAAAGGAATAAGTGAAGGAGAGGGGAAGATTTCAAGATCTGGGATAAAGTCCCAGTTTAGTCCATGGTATCAAGCGCAGCCTTAAGAGTTTTGCTGTCATGAATAATGAGATTTAATCCTATATAGGAAAGTGCATCATGCCAGTTTTCAAAAAAACAGGTGTTATACTGCAATTTCTTTAAATCTTTTAGGTATCTGAGTACTCATGCTATGGCATTGCCTCAAGATGCAGGCAGGGAGTTTGAAATCACTTCGACATTCTCACCTAAGCCTGAGGAGTAGGGGATGTAGGATGATTCCAGTGTCTTCAGAGCATCCTGCTTTGCTGATGAGATACACTTTAGGATTGTGCATCAGTTGATGCATCCTGAATTCCAACTATTTTAATTATCCTATCTGAAGATCTGCTCAACAAACTCCAGTTCAGAAACAGCAAGAAGTACAGATAAGCAAGACCAGCAATAAATGCAGTCTTGCAAGTTCTCCCTGTCATAGGACTCAGCAAATTCAGAAGGCAAACAATGCATAGCAAATTAAACCTGAGTTAGATAATGGGCTCTTCTTAAGCTGCTTTGATGCAGCACAGAATAAGGTGTAAAACAAAAGTGCAATGAATAAACAAGCTGGAAGCCTTTGTGGTTTTCCTTTGCTTTTCTTAAGTAGAACTTTTACCCTTCTTCACTGCAAACAGTTCTTGTCAATACACAGAAATAACTGAGTCACAAATGGTTTTAGCTGCTTTCAGGCCTTCTGTTAACAGGATCTCTCTACTGCTGTAGCAGAAAAGCAGGAGCACACCTGGGGAACCTGTCACTGCTTAGCAGGAAACCAAAAAGAAATCCCCATTCTCATTAAAAATATGGCAATTCTTTTGACAAGGAAGAGCTGCTGAAGTGTGTAGGAAAAGCTGATCTTGCTGGAACTTAGCCCTGACTTTGTCATCAAATACTTAGTGTTGAAATGCAGGAAACTTCCTCAGGTTACATCCCTGAGGAAAATGGAGAGGACACTCTCCATTCCAGGTGCCCAAGAGAAGTTCTGCATGGATTGGAGTTACACATGAGCTTAACAATTGCACCAAGACTTACTACCCATTATTAATTAAAAAAAAATAATTCACCACAGATTCCTATTGCTTTCTGTGCTATAAAAGTTAGCTATTTTCCTGCCCTAGTGAGATGACCATCCAGCCCTAAAGATAAAACTACTAAAAATGCAAATGGAGAACTGAAGACTGAGATAAAGATCCAGCAGATTTATTAAGCAATTACAGTATATTTTCTGCCTTTGGATGAATCAAGAGGATTGATAGGCTGCTGCATACCACATTCCATGGTATAAGACAGTTCACAACTGTAGTGAGCAGCTGGCAATGGAAAAGGGTCTGAAAAGATCAGTCATATATTAAAACAAAGTGCTACAGCTAGAGATACATTGCTAAGAGACTGAAAGGAAGATTGCAATGAAGAAAGTTTTTTTGTCCCACTAGTCAAAAGATTAAAAAAATATCAGAACATTACAAATATTCAGAAAATACTGTAGAAACAACTCCACTTTACCCCTCTGACACAAAGCCATCATGACTGCCTCTCAAGTCATGGCCAGGAGAAAGCTTTTTGGAGAATAAGCCTCTTGGCACTGGCTGGAATGGTACAACTGGTGTGTTTGCAATGTACCTGCTAGAGGAGAGCAAAAACCAGAAGACTGCCATGCTGTCCTGGCATGGACTTACCCTGCTACTCAGGCAGGTGTGGTGCATCCACTGATCTGTAGTCTACAGCAAGAAAACTTAGAATTTCTTGGTGGGAAGGGAACCTTTAGAGCACCAAGTCCAACAATCCAACCTGCAAACCACCACTAACCCATGTCGCTCAGCACCACATCTACCTGTCTGATAAATACCACCAGGGATGGAGACTCCTCTAATCCAGATCCAAGTCCTGACAACACTCTCTGGGAAGGTGCAACTTGGGGCCATTTCCTTTTGTCCTGTCACTAATTAATGTTTATAAATATGTCAAGGGTGAGTGTCAGGAGGATGGATCCAGGCTCTTCTCAGTGATGGCCAGTGACAGGACAAGGGGAAATGGTTCCAAACTGGAACATAGGAAGTTCCATCTTAATATAAGGAGGAACTTTTTCCCTGTGAGGGTGACAGATCACTGGCACAGGCTGCCCAGAGAGGTTGTGGAGTCTCCTTCTCTGGAGACATTCCAGACCAATCTGGACATGTTCCTGTGTGATCTACTCTAGATGATCCTGCTCAGGCAGGGGGTTGGACTAGATGATCTTTCAAGGTCCCTTCCAATTCCTGACATTCCTGAAATTCTGTGATCACTTGTACCGGGGAGAGAAGGTCAGCCCCCATCTCTCCACAACTACCCTTCAGGTAGCTGTAGAGAGCAGATAGTTGTAGAGATGTCCCCTCAACATCCTGTCCTCTAGACTAAACAACCTCAGTTCCCTCAGCCACTTCTCATAACATTTATTCTCCAAAATGTCTGGCTTCCAAAAGTCCTGTAACTGCAGAGTTTCAAACCACAGTCTGGCTTAAAGCAAAATCAGAACAAGGAAAGCTCTGTACCTAGATTTTCTTTTACCTTCAATCTTCAGTAATCATTTCTCCATAATATCACTTTGACTGTGAAGTAAATGGAGGTTTGGGCCATTTAATGGTACAAGCTCACACCATGTGTGTACAAAAAATAATGTCTCTTTGTCATAAGTGGTAGCAGATACAGTTTGAAGAAAGTGCTCTTAGAAGGATAATGACATTTCTGCCCTATTCAAAGGGGTTTAGTGTGTTTATAAACAGCTGAGCACTACTGAAGGAGGATGGACAGACTTATGGGTAGGTTAATTTAGTATCAGCTTCAGCATAGATAGAAGATGAACAATTCATAGTAAGCAGGGGTCATAAAAATACATTTTGTCAGAGACCCAACATAGATTTAAGAGACAAAGGTCATAACTAGCTTACTGGAGATATTTGAATATCTTACCTTTAGAGCAGGCAGGTAGAAATATTGTACACTTTGGATTTTCAGGAGTAACTGATGAAAGTGTACCCTGAAAATTAAGGCATGAAGCAAGAATAACAAATGAGCCCAGTACAAGTACACACTGTGGGATAAGGGTGGAGCTGAAGTGAATCGGAGCCAGCCACTGGGCTGCAGACCAAACTGCATGTTCTGCTGAGGAAGCAAACAAGATGTTCTCTTCATCTCCTGAATTCTTCTGCAAAGGGAACTCCAGGTTCTCTGTATGTGAAGCAAAGGGCTTCTGCAGCAGACAGAGAATCACTTTTGCTCCTGGACAGAGAGGCGAAGAATGAGCTGGTATGAAAAGAGAGATGTAAGATAATCCATGAATAAAAATGAAAACACCTCCCTCCCCTCTGATGTGAAGGAATAGCTGAGCTGTGATTCAGAGTCCCAGTCAGATCCCAGCTGTGCAGCAGGGCTGCACACTGTTCTCCAGGACTCCATGAGTTGTCAGAGCTCTGAACAGAGCTGCACCACACTTGCCTAAGATGGGTTTATAATAATACATTTCATTGAGGGTGAACCAAGCCACAGCTTGGTGCTTGTGCTGTAGTTATTTTAAAAGAAGTGAAGCACTTAAAATGATGGAATTTTCTATATCAAAACATATTGAAGAGGTCTAACATTTTGCACCGAGAAACATTCTTCAGATTGTTTTAGCCTGTAGGGCTGGGGGTAAATGCTGGACAAGTGACAGGGTCACATAAGCAGCATACAGAGATATGATGATACAAGCAAGATGGCATCACCACAGTCAGCAAAGTAGATATGGGTAAGATTAGAATACAGAATAAACCTTGTAGGTGGTATCAGAATATCCTGGAAGCACGTTTTCCTCCAGAAATCCCACTGACTAAAGCCAAGCTTTTCATAACAGGAACCTTGATATGAAACCCTGGGGCCTTGAGCAGCCTGGTCTGACGAGAGGTGTCCCTGCCCATGGCAGGGGGTTGGAGCTTGATGATCTTAAGGTCCCTTCCAGCCCAAACCAGCCTGGGATTCTGGATTAACCCTGCACAAATACAAAGAAGTGTAATCTTCCAACTCCTTACTTTACTCCTTACCTCTTCCTGACACCCAGCCTGACCCTCCCCTGTCCCAGCTTCATGCTGTTCCCTCGGGTTCTGTCCCTGGTCCCCACAGAGAGGAGATCGGTGCCTGCCCCTTCGCTGCCCCTCGGCAGGAAGCCCCAGACCACCATGAGGTCTCCCCTCAGCCTCCTCTTCTCCAGGCTCAACAACCCCAGGGCCTTCAGCCTCTCCTCATCGCACATCCCCTCCAGACCCTTCCCCAGCCTCTTACACTGTTTCAGGGGTTAGAACATGTATAGTGAATGAAGGCAAGGGCTTCCACAGAGGCAGCAGCTACTCCTATGAACAAGAGTAGAGCAGAGCTGGATTCAGCTGCTGCATCTGATGCAGGAGACATCTCCATAGCACAAAGCAGCACTGTGCAGGTGTGAAATGTGACTGACATCAATCTCCATTGAGGCCAAATGAAACAGCTCCTTAACAGCCACAGTGGAAATGAAACACCACTGAGGAGCTGGTGGTCTCAATATTTAAGCAAGCAGAGATATACCTGTACAGCAACGCACTGATGTGCCCCCATCTGTCCAGTTCTGGAGTCCTCAACACAGGAAGGACATAGAACTGTTTGAGCAGGTCCAGAGATGATGAAGATGATCAGGGGCTGGAGCTCCTCTCCTGTGGAGACAGGCTGGGAGAGCTGGGCTGGTTCAGCCTGGAGAGGAGAAGGCTCCGGGGAGGCCTAACTGCGGCCTACCAGTATCTGAAGGGGCCTGCAAGAAAACTAGAGAGGGACTTCTCAGAAAGGTCTGGAGTGATAAGATGAGGGAGAATGATTTAAAATTGGAAGGGTGTAGATTTAGATTGGATATTGGGAAGCAATTCTTCCCTCTGAGAGTGAGGAGTCTGGTCTGGTGAGAGGTGTCCCAGCCCATGGCAGCAGGTTGTAGCTTAGTGATCTCTGAGGTTCCTTCCAGCCCGAACCAGCCTGTGATTCTATGAAACGTAACACGTCTCTGAGGTGACATTAGACTGGTCATTGCAGTTCAACTCCACAGCCTTTTACCAATATATGTTCTTCCTATAAACACTCACCTTGATACTGTGGAGTCTGAGCCACAGAAGAGTCACAGCTGTGACTAAAGTTAACTAGAACTGTGCTTTCAAAGCATGAAGACCAGTGGTAGCTATTGCAAGCAAAGCCAGAAGCTGTTCCAGCACTGATGCCATTAGGAGTCCCAGGTATTCTGTCTGGGAAATTGAATTGATGGAAAAATATCTCTTTCCTCAATCTCATGAAAATGAATTTAAACACTTGGCCAGGATAATGAAGATTTACAGGGGGAAAAAAAAAAAAAGCCTATTGAGGAAATTTTATATTTGTAGGAGGATGAGAACAATGAAAGGTAGATAAAGCTCATCACCATATATTGAGCAGTAAGATTAAAAAGTAATAAATAATGGATCTGAGCATTGCACATTCTGCATGTTGAATAATCCAGGGGCTGGTGGTGGTAAGAGCAGCATGTGACTGTCTTAAGGTTGTTGCCATGTCCATGCTCAAAATGGCGGTGTTGAAACGGTTCTGGCGTCAGCCACTTTTGAGTATTTGGCTCTGAAATCCCAGTAATAGTGTTCTCTAAGAAGGCCTTGACTAATGCAGTCAAACCAGTTTGCTTCCTTATGCATTTTTGTGATGCTCTTCCATTCATCTTCTACCCTTGCATTTTCCCACAGCACAGACATTTCCCTTCTATTCCCAAACATACAAGTAACCCAAATGCAATAGTGTCACGGAACAGTAGGGTTTGGAAGGGACATCTGGAGTCCCACCCCCTGCCAGAGCAGCATCACCTCGAGCAGGCTGCAAAGGACAGTGTCCAGGATCATGGGGTTTGAATGTCTCCAGAGAAGGAGACTCCCCAACCTCTCTGTGCAGCCTGTCCCAGGGCTCCCAGTATCCTCCCAGTAAAGGAGGTTTTTTTCTCATATTCAGATGGAACTTGCCATGTTGCAGTTTGGGGTTGTTGCCCCCTGTCCTGCCACTGGGCACCACTAAAAAGAGTCTGGCTTCACCCTCCTGACCCCCACCCTTTAGAAGGTCTAAAAAACTACATCATAGAGCCAAGGCAGTAACAGATCTACAGCTGACTGGAGAAGAGAATTAACCTTTTATCAGGCTGTAAGATAGATGCAAAAACCTTTCAGGGTCTCTTCTTCCCTTGTCTCCAACCCAAAAACAGAAGAAAAGAAAGCATGTCTTGCTATTGCTGTTCATAGTGACAAGACAATCATTAACACTCTGCTTGCTGCTCCTGACACCACTGCCGTGGGGTCCCCCTTCCAATCAAAGCCATGAAGAAAGGGTCTCTGATGTTCTGTCAGACCCAGCTTCCACACAGACTAGCCCTGAGGTGGTCATACCACAGCTGCTTGAAAAAGCAGTTCATGCAAACACTACTCCTAGATGCTTGGCAGCACATTAAAGAGACAAATCAATTTCAATCAAACTTTCAGCCCAGTAGATTCTTTCTATGAACAGTTAATAATGCGATTATACCGTGACAATGAGATGAGTTTATGACCATCCCTCAATTATGATGTCAGGATACCCTTTGTCACTAACAGATGACACTGCTTTTACAGTCAGTGTAATCACAAGAAAATTATCATCTCATCAGCCATCACTATCAATTGTACATGGTGTCAGATCAGTCTGAAGAAATAATTAGTTTCTCTACTGGAATTCCCCAGGTAGAGCATATTACCACACATATACGTAGTTTTTATTGAAACACAACCCATGTAAAGCCATAAACACAGGCAAGTGGAACTAAAGTGTGAAAGATCCAGAAATAATTGAGCAGCTTTACATATCCCAATCTTTTCATTACCCTCCTGGCAGGCTATCACAGAAAACACACATTTTCTCCTCATTATTTCATACAAAGCTTACTAAAGAGGAAAATAAGTAGGGTTTTTTGGTTTTTTGGTTTGTTTTTTTTTTTTTTCCTCAAGAAGTGTCTGCTAAACCTTTCAGACTATGAAATCTTTGTGTGTACACACTGTGAGAACACAAGTGAAGCTGCAGGTCAGGCTCCCAAGTGCGACTCCAGCCCCAAAGAGAAGCTGCCCTTTAACGTTCCAAGATGTTGGTGGTCTTCCCAGTACCCTGCTTAAAAAGTTCAATCTCTTGACTTAGCAAATAAATAGATTTTCAAACAAACTAACATGCTACTATAAGTCCTTAATGATGTGCTGTTGATGAATGCAGATTTATGCCTTCTCACCACAGTGAGAACATGTTTAAAAGATGAGGCATTTTTAAAACACCTTAAAAAGTTCAATATCAAGCCCTTTGTTAGCATAAATTAATGGAGCAGTGTAACTGATGGAAATTCATAATTTTCAGCCCTTTCTGACAAAGTATTAGGTTCCTGTATTGAGAACTCACACCCAATAACAGCTTAAATTTACTACATCTCCTTTTTCTGGGCCCTTTAGAGTTCAAGGAGACCCGGAGGGCCCATAGACAGCAAATTATAAACCACCCATGTAGCACCATCCTTCACCATTCCCAGGCAGAGAAGGCATCTGAATCTTGTACCCCAAGGTGCTCACTCCCAAAAGGCAGTTCAGCTGTTGACAGGGAAAAAATAATCTCTTACCTCCCAAATAAAAATGTTACTGTACTTAAGAAAATAATAATAATAAAATAGATAAAATTCAAGGCTGATATGCACAGTCATTTTTTAAGTATGTTTAAGGGCAGAAATTCTTACAAGAAGTGTGTGGGATCCACAGTTTGTGAAAAATACCATTCATGCACTTGCTGGAAAGAATAAACAAAAAATGTACTAGATTATTTTTATTTTTTTTTAACCAGCGCTTTCAATTTGTCCATTTGAGTCCATTTTAATGAGTCATTTCAAGATGTAAACTCCATTTTCATGTCCACTGTATGATTTTATAAGATGTCAGATGTCTGTGTATTACTAAAAGCCAATGAGAAGTCATGAGTCACTGAAGTACTTTTTTCTTTACTGTTCTTATTAGTCCAAGTGATTAAGTCAAATACTAAAGAGATTTTTTTACAGATCCAAGAGTAAAAATACAATGTTACTCCTCTTTGTACTAGGAATAGAAGCATTCTTCTGGACCTTTGCAGCTATCTAAGCTAAATGAGAATATTAAATTCAGTGATTAAGTACACAGAGAAAAAAGTAAGAGACTGTTGCAAACTAATTACTTTAAGCAACAGAAGGTTTTTAAATTATTTTTTTTGCTACACATCCTTTGTTCGTTATTATTTGACTATACTTAGGAAAAAAAGGATTTGTAAACCACTGTTGTTCTTTGAAGTACATCCAAGTTAATTACACAAGTAACAATATAAAAATAACATAATTCAACTGATTAAACACACACATCCCTTTTTTTCTTGATGGAAACTTTCTTATTTCTATTCTGAGGACATAATAGCATTCCCTTTTCTCCAACAGATTTTATCTTAAGTGGCATGTAAGTGTTGGTAGGACACACTTTGGAGCATAAACCAAGATGTGCACCTCACAACTGACTGACTCCTGTTTGGGTTCATCTTGTGCACTGGAGAGTGGTGCCACTATAGTGCTATAGTCCTGGAAGCACTGACTGCAGGAGGACAGACCATTAACCTTAAAATTAAAATTTCAATTATTTTTTTCTCCTTTCTTACTCCAATATGCTGCTGGAGGAGAACTGCAGCTTCTAAGTGTGAATTCTATTAAGTAGCATGAAAAAGTAAAACAGACATTGTGATAATGTCTGCCAGTACCTCAAGGGGGCCTACAAGAAAGATGGGGAGAGGCTGTTCAGTAGGGCCTGTTGTGACAGGACAAGGGGTGATGGTTTCAAAATAGAGGGAGGGAGATTTAGATTGGATATTAGGAAAAAGTTCTTTGCTGTGAGAGTGGTGGAGCACTGGAACAGGTTGCCCAGGGAGGTGGTGGATGCCCCTGGATCCCTGGAGACGTTCAAGGCCAGGTTGGATGAGGCCCTGAGCAACCTGATCTAGGTGGGGGTGTCCCTGCTTCTTGCAGGGGGGTTGCACTGGGTGACCTCTGGGGGTCCCTTCCAACTCTAATCATTCTGTGATTCTATGATAAATATCAAGAATTTTCTAGTTCTGTGACCAATCACACAACTTTTGGAACAACAGAATTTTCAGATCCTTGTCCCAAAACTGATCTATAGTAGAAAGAAATCTTTACTCTGAGATCATCAACAGTCTTTGAGTCAGTCACTGACTGGAAAAGGGGAAACTTGCTTGTACTTGTAGCACAATTAGTGCTGCCTTAGTCATTACCATATATATCCTTTGCTAATTTTGTTGTCACTTGTACCGAGTAAACAGTACCAAGTATCCTCCTTTGCCCTTATTACTAATCAAAATAAGAAACAATCAAATTAATACACATTCAGGTAGAGACCATCATATACAGTGGAATCCCAGACTCTCCTGAGCTGGAAGGGACCCATCAGGCCCATGGAGTCCAGCTCCTGGCTCCACACAGGACCAGACCAGTCACAGCAGGGGACTGAGCGNTCCTGCCCTGTGACCCCCAAAGCTGCCCCCAGAGCTCCAGGTGAGGCCGCCCCAGCGCAGAGCAGAGCAGGACAATCCCCTCCCTGGCCCGGCTGGCCGTGCCGTGCTGGAGGCACCCCAGGGGACGGCTGGGCCCTCCTGCCTGCCTGGGCACACTGCTGCCTCCTGGGGAACTGGCTGTCCACCAACACCCCCAAATCCCTCTCAGCATGGCTGGCCTGCAGCATCTGATCTCCTGGTCTGCGTGTGCACCCAGGGTTGACCCTTCCCTGGTGGGGAATCCAGCACTTGTCATTGTTGAACGTCAGGCACCGAGAAGGTGACAATACAACAGCTGTCCTAAGCAAAGCCCTCTGCAGCGATACAGGTCCAGCTAGGAACTCCAGGTTGGGTGTAGAGAAAGATTTGGCAGACCTTTCCCACACATAAGTGGATCTGAGTGCTGACCTGCAGAGACCAAGCTATCGCTGTTCCACTGGGACAGCACGTGGTGGAGAGACAAGAGGCTGTGCCAGCCCTGTGTGCCCCACTTGTTACACAGCCACGGCTTTCCAAGCAGCACAGAAGCAGCTTGACAGCGTGACAGACAAGTCAAGCTGAGAGATGAAGCACAGTGCATCCCCTGCTAATGCATTAAGTACATCCTAAGGCTTAACACACTCAATTTAGAGACTCTACAGGTGCTTCAGCACCTACTACAGCTTCCATGAGATCGTAGAAATTGCCAGGCAGGTCTTTGACCCCAAATGTGCTAGATGTCAAGGGAGGGAAATTCCAGTTCTTCAGCTCCCAGCACTGCTTCGAGCAAAGCCCACTCTAGCTTGGAAATCAGTAAGCAGCTTCCTTTCCAATTGCAGGACACAATTTAAATGCATGTCTACCACTGAGAATAAATTACCTTAAAAAGTGCCTGGAGATCACTCGGTTTATTCTGTTTATAATTGCTTGGCTTTGCTCTCTCCCACACACATTTTCAAACTTTTGGTTTATTTATTGTGATGCATAGACTTTTATTTTTTTTCTTTTTGCATCTGATACTGAATTTTTGCCACTATTGGTGGTGTTGTTACATTAAAATCTCAAAACACAGTTTCAAAGCCTGAAACCAGAAAACAAAGCACCTTTAGAAACAGAGCAGGTTCCCTCTCTATGCAGTTGGTCATAGTCACACACTCAAGTTCAGAGACCAACGTGTCCAGTTAAGCACCTCATTTTGTTGATCAAATGTTGTCCATTTAAATACATGTGTCCAGAGGGAGGTGGTTGGTTACTACTTCTGCAGTCTTTAGATTTATTAGTATTTAGAATTTATTTAAAAAAGAAAAACCTTCACAACCCTGAATTGTACGTGATATTTCTTTCCACTTTCCTATTTCCTTTAGTACCTCTACCAATAATTCTGCTTTCCCAAGTATCAGATCATTTAAATTAAGAAAATCATCGAGCACTCAGTCAAGTGCATAATAACCCAGGCAAATATTCAGTTCCAGATATATTTTAAAGTTCATATTTCTAAGTAACATGCATTACTTTTATAAACTACTGATCTGGTAAGAATTACTTGGCTGGTACACATTTACCTCTGTGTTTTCAGTCATTCCTAGCAGGTTCTTGGGAAGAAAAGTATGACTAAGGTACAACAAATTAACAAAATGCACAGATGTACATAAATAAAGGAAGCAAAACTGCCACTTTTGTATCTTAATATTGCCAAAAATCAGAAAATTATGGCAAGCAACCTCTATCCTGATGAAATTTCCATGGCCTTTATGTTGAAGACTTTGTTGAGTAAATTCCTCAGCAGTTTTATGGGTCCCTACTAATTTAAATAACAACATGTGTTATGAAAACCTCAAATATTGAGCTAGCAACATTAAATTACACCATGAGTCAGGTATTTAGCAATTGTTTCCTACTACAGGCTTAATATGAATTTTCACATGACAGACTTAAGAGTTTCCCATTTTATCCTAAGAAAACTGCCTGTTTTTTGGAGACAGCCTTTCATGACAGGCAACAAGTTCTGTGTAGGTGTAAAAAACCCAAAGCCTTGCATGGCATAAAAAAGAAAAATCATTGAATTCCTGCAAGAAACTTGTATACATATACTGAAAGGAAGCCACAGATGCATGTTGGATCCCAGCACTATGGAATACCATCTGTATGCACTAGATGATAATATGCAACAGGGTAACGGATGAGAAACAAAGCTAGTCATTAATTTAGAAAGAAATAGTTCAACAGAGCCTTTTCTCATGACACATTAAACATGATAGGCAGAAGTGGCAGGGTGCTAATTACTCTAGTGATGTGATCCATTTTCTAAACAGTGGAAACATCAATAATTCATCAGAAGTGGCTGTTAAAAAATTTAATGTCTGACAATCCAAGCCTGGCAAATAGGAAGATCATCTTTTGTGTCTACTAGTTGGCATTCAGAGGCTTCCTTTTCATTATAAAATATAAATGCATTGTTCCTACTTGAGGCGGGTTAGATTATGAAAGATGGCAGATGGATGTGCCTAGTTTTGATTGTTTCAGGTAGGGAGGCAAAACCTAGCAGACAGAAATGCAGATGTCACATAGTTAATGAAAATGAGTTTTACAAATGGGTTTAATAAAGTCTGAATGGTTTCTGCTAATAGTGGCAGACCAATTACATGGAAGGGAGCGTGGCTACATAAACATAAAAATATGGAGTAATAAGGTGGTTCTGCTTGCTGAATATTGCACTTCCAGTTAAGAAAAGTAACCTGCTTATTTGTAAGAGCTTCACTTGGCTGTTAATGGGAGCATCAACATTTCATGAAGAGAGCATTAATGACTACAGAGTCAAAGTGTGTTGCAGAAATGGACTGATACAGAGCTCTCTCTGCCTGCCTGAATTTCTAGCTTTTGTATTTCTGCAGCAATGTAGACAAAAATAGTAAGTTATAAAAGCCTTTAGCTTTGGTAGGGTGTAAGTTGCAGATATGCATTGCTTGAATAGAAAAGGTTAGGAGAGTGTTGCTGGTTCTCCTAAAAAAACCCAAACAAACCCTGGAACTTAATTACATGTGTAAACTACAGCTCCAAAGAAAATTGGCTCAGCTACTCAAAGGTATTTAGGCACTCAACTCCCATTCTGGTGAGTAGGTTCACTCAAAAAAAAAAAGAAAAAAATAAAAAATTCAGTGACAATTAGATGTTCAAATAAGAACCAGGTTCTCAAATGACTTTGTGGATATGGGCTTATGTCCCAGAGTGAAATAGGTTAAAAGCTTCAATTAGAATACAAGTGGATCATAATCTAATAGTCCAACTACAAGAAAACGGGTTTAGCAGTGCTATTTCTCTCCTCAACTGCTCAAACAAAATTTTAATGAAGGTATTATAAAACAATCTCACCATACACAATCTGCTTAAACCCTCAAATCTTGAATCATAAATATTTCAGTCCTCGTGATTTTTCTCACCGTAGACCAACAGAGAGCGCTTTAGGTTATTTTCTAAGTCCCCAATGTAATCCCTCATTAAAATTCAGATTGATCCCTAAAGAAGATACTTCACTTACTCTTGCCTCTGAGAGCTGATAATTGAATTTTGTCAGTTATACAAGTAAGGTGGATATTGAGAGTTTGCACCATCTGCCACATCATGTGATGCACGTGGTATTTTTCCTTCTGTTCTAAAGTTTGTGTCACACTTGCTGCAACTCTCAGTTTCCTCTAGCTCAAAGTAATATATTTCATCTTATCACACCAATTCCTCTCACAAGTGCTTCCCATAAGCAAGGAATAGTATTAGCCCAGGACTAACCAGCATCTACCGATACAGACGAGCTTAAATGATTCCACTTCAGACTCCTGAAAGGAACTTCCTTCATCTTAGTTTACCTCCCCAGACCACTTGCAGGGTAGCTCAAGAAGAAATTCACAGAATGATACAACAGAAATATTTTCCCAGTACCTAGCTCAGAACAGCTTATGTGAGAAGATGAGTGCTCCTGTAACATGTACCCAATACAAAGCCAAGATATAAATGCTGCATGCAATCAGGGAAAAAAAAAAAAAAGAGTATCCTTGAATTCTGATGGGAGAACAGTTCTCAAGGAACTCTAAGCTGCCAAAAAAATCACATCAGGAAAATGGTAGAGATTGTTCCAAACCCAGGTGTGCGATGAAATAGGAACAAAGACCACAAAAACAGCTACAAAAAATCCCACTAAAAATAAGCTACCTGAATTAGTCTAAGGAAACTGCTCTCAAAAATCTTACACCTTTGACAGATGGACCCCTCGGTGGGTAAGGAACTGGCTGAATGGCCGCGCTCAGAGAGTGGTGGTCAACGGCTCCATGTCCAAGTGGAGACCGGTCATGAGTGGCGTCCCTCAGGGGTCTGTGTTGGGCCCGGCCCTATTCAACATCTTTGT
>VXBZ01010546.1:221282-241122 GCA_013399135.1 Heliornis fulica | reverse complement strand
TAAAGGGGCTGGAGCACCTTTCCTACGAGGACAGGCTGAGAGAGTTGGGGCTGTTGAGCCTGGAGAAGAGGAGGCTCCGGGGAGACCTTCTAGCGCTCTGCCAGGACCTCAAGGGGGCCTACAAGAAAGATGGGGAGAGGCTGTTCAGTAGGGCCTGTTGTGACAGGACAAGGGGTGATGGTTTCAAAATAGAGGGAGGGAGATTTAGATTGGAGATTAGGAAAAAGTTCTTTCTTGTGAGAGTGGTGGAGCACTGGAACAGGTTGCCCAGGGAGGTGGTGGATGCCCCTGGATCCCTGGAGACGTTCAAGGCCAGGTTGGATGAGGCCCTGAGCAACCTGATCTAGTTGGGGGTGTCCCTGCTTCTTGCAGGGGGTTGGACTAGATGACCTCTGGGAGTCACTTCCCACTGTAATCATTCTATGATTCTACATCCAAAATATTAAAAGAAATGAATCCACATCATTTGTGCAGAGATCATACTTTTCATGAACTCCTACCAGAAATATACAGACTCTATAATTAAAGGCTGACTTTAATGCTTTATTCCTGTCTGATTCATTTAAGGTTTATTAAATACTGTGGTTAACAGTTAATCAGCTTTTATAATTGCTTTTCCCTTTAAAAAAAAAAATTATTTTTTTCAGTCACTAAATCAATGCCTGGGAAAACTAAAGATACTCCTCCACGCCTTTATACTTTTTATTTTTATTTAATTATCAGCATTCTCCCCACATACTATTTTCTTGACACTCCTGACCCTAAGTATCAGAGATGACTTTGTGAAGGGCAAATCTTTATGCAATAGGGAAAAAGAAACAGCACAGAACCTCTAGAGATTATTGCATCTCTTCACTGGGGGATCAGCCCCATCACTCCACGTGTGACAATGTAAGCAAAGTCATGAAAGCAGAGGTCACCAGAAAATGTGGGTAGTCCAGCATGTGTGTGGTATCTTTTGAGACTTCACATCATGTTTTCAAGACAAATTCAATCAATATCTCCAGACAGAGATGGGAGAAGTGCATTTCTGGAGATAGAAACATTTTCACTGAACAAGAAAAGTTCTGACTGCAGCTCGTTTGGGCACTGGATTACTAGGAAGAAGTTCAATATTTCCAAAGTCAAAGGTGAAAACCATTTGAAAGGTTAATTCAGTAGCAAAGTAGAACTGAATTTCACAATAAAATTAATGATTCCATTATAGCAGATTTTTTCTGCATTTTATGTAGATATATTATGTAGAATTGTGTTGTTATGTCTGCATAATGTTACCTATTTTTAAATGTAACTGCATTTTGGTAGAAACTAGAAATATTTTGAGGACATTATTTTTTTTTCCCTTGAAAACTGATACCGATATAGACTCCCAAAATTAGTAATGTACTGCTTTAGGTATAAGAAATTACAGACTCCATTCTTTACAGTATCTTATTGAAGATTTCACTAAACATGCCTTCCCATTTCAGCTTCACCTAGAAAAAATTTTCAGAAGGCTTGGCTAGTTTGCACCAGCCCAAGCCACCACCACCTACGTGTTCTTCCAGCTGCTGTCCTGAGGCTACTCTAGCACAAGTTCCTTTTATCTACCCTGCAGTCATTCCTTTGCACTAATTACCAAACTCTTAGTAACCTTTCCTTAAATATTTAGGTTTCCTTGAATCTTGTTCTTTTCTTAATTTGCAAACGAAACACTGTCTGTATCTGTTAGAAACCTTGTATATTTGGGCAACGAGGATGGTGAAGGGTCTGGAGAACAGGCCCTACGAGGAGGCTGAGGGAGCTGGGGAAGGGTCTGGAGAACAGGCCCTACGAGGAGGCTGAGGGAGCTGGGGGTGTTTAGTGTGGAGAAGAGGAGACTGAGGGGAGACCTTATTGCTCTCTACAACTCCCTGACAGGAGGTTGCAGTGAGGTGGGGGTTGGTCTCTTCTCCCCAGTAACAGGCGACAGAACTCGAGGTAATGGCCTCAAGCTGCGCCAGGGAAAATTTAGGTTGGATCTTAGGAAGAACTTCTGTCCTGAGAGAGTCCTCAAGCATTGGGACAGGCTGCCCAGGGAGGGGGTTGAGTCCCCATCCCTGGAGGGGTTTAACAGACGGGGAGATGCGGTGCTTGAGGACATGGTCTAAGGGTAGACTTGGTGGCGGTAGGTTAATGGTTGGACTGGATGATCTTAGGGGTCATTTCCAGCCTTAACAATTCTATGATTCTGTGAACATTTTTCTATTATTTCTCCCTGCCATAGTTAAAACATTTACTGTGTAAATATCCACCTTTTATTCCTCAGCAGGTGGTTAAAGCTTGGCTTTTACGAGAACTGTAAGGTCATCTTCATCAGGCAGCACTAAAGGAAATCACCTTTCACAGATGCTTGTTACCATAGCAGACTACAGAGAAGCCATCAGAATGTTACTGTTGCCTTTGGGGAGTGTGTATTATTTAGCTGTCAGCATTAAAAATTCAAAGCAGTGGATTGGCAAAGCAAGCTTAAACAGGGCTCTACCCCCACCCTCCACATATACATGATTATGCCTAAAAGATTGTGAAGGGAGAGGGTGAAAAAGTGGAGATGATAGGTTGCCCTTAGAAACAGTCACTTTAGGCACCCTAACAGCTGTAAAATTTGATTTTAAAAAGCCATAGCTTGCAGTGGTTTTGTTTCCAAAGACTTGCCCTACATAAACCTGGGTAATGAGAAGAAATGGCAGAGAGGCAGTGATTTGAAGAGCAGCACTGAGATTTGATGATGACTACGCCCTTTTGCTTCCCCCCCTACTTTAAAAGGCGCAGTTCTGTGCTGCCCACTGTCATCTCCCCATCCCAGTTTATGATGTGGTGTCAGAAAACCGGTTTGGCATGACCAAGCCTTTGCATTTGGCTACAAAAGCCCCTGTAGGAATTGGTTAGAGACTTCAAAGTCATTCCATGGGTTTGAAACCAAGTCCATGATCTGGAGGTACACAGGATGCGACCTGCTGTGCCTGCCTGTTTAAAAAGGCTCTTCCAACTTAGATGATTCTGAATTTCTGTGAAAAATTAGTCAAGAAATCTCAACTGCTTCTGTCATTACAGAAGGCATTCCTGCTAAGACACAGATCTTCTATTACAGCAATATGAAGAAAATGGAGTTCAGATATGAACTTTTACTAAAAATCTCCCTTGTGACTGCAGAAATGTTGCTTATTCTCTCACTAGCTCCATTATTATCTGATCTATATAATTATATAATCTATTTATTAGTTTTAACTAATTAAATGCATTCATAATACATGCTTAAGTATTGATGGCACATGGGTTTGTTTTTTTACTTGAAGAGATTGAATTTTGTCTAGAGATACACATTTTATTTAAGAAACAAAACTTTAATGCTCCCCAGTCAGGCAGGTGAGGTAGAGCAAGGAGATGCCACAATAATTCAGACTAGCTAAGCATTTTCTGCTTTACCTTAAACAATTTAAAATCTTCTTTTGAGGATGCATACAGAAGGACTAATACAGTTCATATGGGGGAAGAGGAAAAGGGTAGGGTAATAAAGTAAGCCAAATTTATCACTAAATGGCAAAAAAACCCATTACCAAAACTCCCTGAAGCCAGTAAATGCTGGGTCAGAGTTGGAGCTTTTCCTAGTGTAGCTCAAAATGGGAGAGACAAAAATAGCAGGAATATACAGCTGAGAAATGTGATAAACTTCCTTAAGCCAGAATGCATCTCAAGCTAACAAAGCAGTTTCTTTCTCAAAACCTTGTATTCAAAATATATATGACCTGTTGCCTCCAGACATTCTCTTAAAAAAGAAAATAAATTCCTTTATTTTATGCTATGTTCTCATCCATGCAAGAATTGACTTAATCTGTTCATGCCAACTTCAGTGCTGTACCTGGAATTCACGGTGTTTTCCTCCTTCTGTACCCCACCCTCTTTCCCTGCCTCAGTTTCTCATTTGTTACATGGGTAAAATCACATTTTCAAGCTTGATGGGAAAGTTGCTACTACAACATAATAAAAGTTGAGGATTTCAGACGTGATACTGATACAGATTATGATAAGTAGTTCTATCATCTGTATTCATAAACACAGTAATGGAAATAATCACACAATTATCTTTGAATTCCACTTTCAGAAAACCATGGTGGCATTTGTAATTTGTTTACCTTACTACCAAAGGAAAAATGGCATTTAGAGCATAAACTACAAGGAAACAGGCTAAGATAATACCTTTCCTGTGGCACTCTCATTTCTCTATCTGCACAAATGCTCCACTTTTAAGTCCCATTCATCTTATTTGCATTCACGTTCCCCTTTCCAAATTAGCCTGGTCCATTCTCATTTTTTCTTAAATAAAAACCAGCAAATTGGATGGTTTGGGGCTGGGAGGACTGAGGGGTTCTACCCACTAGCTGATGTCACTAGCCTGTGCTCTCCAAAACGTGGAAGCATGACTGAAGAGCTTGACAAAAAACCTCCTAGAGAAGGGCTACAAACCTAAAGCTGCAGCTACGTGGAGCGGGAGCGATGCCTGCCATGAACTGACATACCTCAAACTATGAAAGGTTTCCAGCCCAGGCTCATCCCTGATGATACTGCTTCTTGCTCCTCCTGAGACTGGCCCAGCCTTACTCATCTTGACAAGCTGAAGGCAATGATGCCTGATTGCTGAGTGGAAAATCTGTCACTGTGGTCTGTAGTGCTAAAAGGGAAGCACCAGTAAATAAGCTACTGAGTTAAGTGTTCAGAAGCACAGTGGTATTGTTTGCATGTGTTATATAAAATCCTTTTTAATAACTGCCATCAAAGAACACTAAGCTCATCAGCTGTCATAATAGAATGGCAATACACTTTATGCACAAAGGTGTAGTCTTATAATTTTAATACTGAGCCTTCAGTAGAGGAAAAGGCAAGAAATTAAATCGAGTATCTCTTCTGAATCTCTTTTTTGCTCCCAGGCAGACCTGCATGAGGTAATTGCATGATGCTGTATAACTGCTCTAACAGTTTAGAAAAAAATCAATTCATTACCATGATGCTTAAATGGCTTTCTAAGTGGAATGGGCAAATTTCTGTGATCTACTACTCATTTGACTGGGAAGACTGGGATTCTCTTGTGAAATCTTTGGGAATAGATATGGTATAAAAGGAAAACTCTCCATGCCTTTTACTTTAACAGAACTGCCAGAAGGGTCCACTGGCGTAAGAAACAATGAGTGCCTTCAAGCTGCTTGGGAATATTGGTCTGTGTCCTCCAAACTTCTCCCCTAGCCTCCAAACTGGGAAGTAAAATCCATTAGCTGAGACTTCCTCAGCTTGCATTTCAGACAGTGCTTCACTTGGCACTGTCCCAGTGCCAAGTGAAGCACTGTCTGAAATTTTTTCATTCTTGGATGATCTTGTGCAACACTTTAAGCAGTTTCTTCTTTTGAATGAACACACAGTGAAACAAGGGGCTCAGAATGGCCAGTGCCATGTCAAAAATGTGTTTGAGAGCATAGCTGTCAGCATGGAGAAGAGGATGTTCAAAAGCATCTTTGGAAGCAGCTCCATTAAGAATATGTGATGCTTTTAATCCATTAGCTTCTTACTTCTGATGTGAATTCCTGACTCCTTGAGGCTGGTGGCACAAATTTCAGGCACTCCTGAGAGGTCACCATTCCACTCCTGACATGAGTAAGCTTTTCTCGCTCTAATAACACAAATATTTTCTATTTACATGTCGTGTTTCTCTGCATTTCCCTCCTTGTGTTATCCCCAAGTTTCAAGAAATTATTTCACAGAAGGTATGCATTTTGCATCTCTCTGTTTTTTAGGAATATAATCTTTCAGCCAAGAGTTTTGCTCATGGCAAAGAAACTAGTGCTGAATTACATACACACAACTGAAAAGAGAATTGTCTCCAAGCCAAAAAAAAAAAAGATGAAAAGCTGAAAATGTATTGAAAAATACATTGACTTAATTATAAATACAATTCTCCATAAACAGGGCTTTTTCAAAAGTCACAAACTGATTTAAAATGTGGGCCTAACAACATGACACCTCAAATCAAAGATAACCATCAGATCAAAGTTAAAGCTGTTGAAAAGCTGGTTCTTTTCCCTGATGCTCAGCTAAACCAGGTTCCAATTCCAGTTTGGCCCTGAGCAAGTCCCCCTGGGTGCACTGGAGAGACTGGGCCAACGCTGTTCAGTTATGGCCCTTTACAGGTTGGGGTTTTTTGCACATTATCATTTCCATAAGCCATAATATGTTGTGGTCTTGAAAAATTGCTTTAAAGTTATTTTGAGTCCAGCTGCACCACACTAACTTTGTGAGGATACTCCCAGGCCAGCGATTACCTATCTCCCAAAAGCTACAAGAAGTTCCACTAAATTATGCAATGAGAGTGGTTGGGGTACAGCATCTAGGGCTCTGGAAGAGAAATTTGGAAACAAACCTTAGCAAGTCCACAGGAGGCCACAGAGATTGTCAGGGGGCTGGAGCATCAGTCCTGTGAGTGACTTTGGTGGGAGTCTGGCCTCCAGCTAGGGTTAAAGCACCACATTGCTGAAGATGAGTAGTATTTCTCACCTGCACAAACAATAGCCTAGTCCTAAGAGAAAAATTTCATGTATCACCCTACCAGATTTCTACTGAATTTAGACATGAGAGTAACCAGAAAAAAATGAGGTGATTATGGGCTTAGAGATACTAATCCAAGGCCTTGCCTTTGAGAAGCAGAAAGACATCTTTAATCATAACTGCTTTTTCTACTTGTTGTAAAGATGATGCTTCCCTGAGTAAGCATACAGACTGCAAAGTGAAANTAAAAATATTATCTGGAGTGGAAGTTATATTTATTTATTCAGAGGATTTTAATTTAAAAAAAAAGTACTTTTTGGATTCTCATTCTTCTGTGTTCAATAACAATCTCATATATCAACCTAGAAAAGCTTGTAGGTAACTTGCACATTGTAATAACGGTGAAGCAGGTTCCTGTGGTGTACTGGGGAATGACACATCTCTCTATTTGATTATCTAGGCATTTATTATGCACACTAGCCCTACTAAAATTTTTCAGGCTAAATCTTACTCCAGTGGATCTATAGACTATGGACTCATGAAAGATTATCAGTCCAGAAATATAAAAAAGAACATAGGATTAGTTACAAATTTGACCACTTGAAATAATTCCTTGGTCATACAGCTAAGCCAATTTTCCTTTTCCCTGTACCTGAGAGGAACTGCATTATTACCACTCCTTAGTGACTCCATTCAAACAGATAGATCTTGAACTGGAGAAAAAAAGGAGGCCTGAGAAAAGAACAAAACCAAAAAGAACCCAACAGAAAAGCATGCAACTGTGCTTTTTACCAGTTTTAACAAGTTTTAGCATCACCCCTTCATCCTTTCTGGATAAGCATGAGAAAGGAGTCTTGACAAGCTCTCTAAAGCTGCAGAGCTTGATGTGCCCCTGCTCGATGCTACCCACACAGCACAGGGAGGGGACTGGGATCTGGACGTAAAGAAGCTTTACTTTAACCCCCAGTTAATACCCCGTGATAAGAAAAGAAGCAAAGTTTGTAATTACCCCTTTATCTATGGGGCTGCGAAGTGATGCCCTTGAGCCAAGGGAATCACTTCAAGATGAACAAGTGATTCCTGATGATTTATGGTTTTTTAACTGGCTTGAAGTTTGTTTGTCAAGGAATAGGATAGAGTTACTGCAAAATCTCTGGTGGTGCTTTACAGGCATGGGGATATGTATGTCCCATTTCCTCAGTGGGACTGGAAGCAAACCTTTACTTCTCTTTGGTAATGTGTGTGCCTATCTCCAGATCAGGGCTATTTAGCTATTGAATATCATTATTAACAACATTACTAATAGACTTTGATTAAGTTTCTCAATGTATTATCAAGGCAATTCAAGAAGATATTTTACTGTATGCTTTGTGAAAAAAGACACACAACCAAGTCCTCAGGAAAGCTTTATGTCTTTCTATTCTCTTTACAATAAAAACATTGCACAAGACTATTTCTGTAGTTAATTTAATTCCATGTTCCTAAGTTACAGTTCCATTTTGTTGTAAAGTCCGTATTGCCAGAACTCTATGGAATAGCATTAATTAATTCAGAAATTATCCTACATAAATAAAGTATACTGTTGGGTACCATCAGAATAAAATACAGCTAAAATGTAAGGAAAACAGTATAAGTAAAAATAAGTAAAAAAATAACACGTACTAAGCAAGCTGAAGAGTTACCTCATAGTTTGTGTCAGCACCATGAGACACTGCCAGACCAGCAGTTTTCTTTTTACAGATGTTTTCCTTTGACCTTATTAGATTGGCTTCTACAAAGACATGGCTGTCAAATTCACAGCAAAACATGGGAAAAAAAAAGTGTTGATCCTATCATATTATTCACTAGTACAGGGTCTTCCTTTCTTTTTCATCAGCACTATTTCATATCAAATTAGTCTTTTGGTACTATTTGTAGAACAACCACAGAATTACTGCAGAGGGTAAAATCGATAAAATAATGTAACAGCATGAATATTTGTACTTTAAAAACTTAAGCTATGAGTTCATTATTGAGCCAGAGACTATTGTCTTCCCCATTTCCAGTTGGCTTACAAGATTTCCTACAAGATTATAGAATTATTCCACAAGTCTTTTTTTTCTTTGTTTGTTTTGTTTTGTTTCCAATAGTATTGAGTCATACTATTATTAAGTTACTTCAGTGCTCCAGATAGAGTCTTCACCTGAACGTACCCAAATGAATGATGATTGTTATTAATAGTCATTATGAAGTGGTTTGATGCACAGATTGATAATAGAAATCTCTAAAAGGTCTATTAGGCTCTTGAAAGGAGACTCACATTTGGGGGTGGGGGGGTGTGGGGGGGGAATATGTAACCAGTAGTCAGCTGGAACTCCCATATTTTAAGGCCTTCTCCTTTTCTCTAATTAATTTTTGATCTCTATATTAGCATACTCATCAAGTCTTTCCTAGTTATTATCGCTCTAAATGGATATTTTTAAATCATTAACTTCAACAAGGCTTCAGGAGTCAATTTTTAATCCTATTGCTTGAAGGTCTAAATACTCACATCCCCATCCAGTGTAGACACTTTGATTATGATGAACTTGACCTGATCTTCTCTGCTACACGCTCGGGGGATAATCACCCCCATGCAGTTGGGGAACAGGGCAGAGGAGACCACACTGTTCTGCAGTGGTGGCCAGATGGCAGGCAGGGTACTTTAATATGTCTACACTGTCACACAATGCTGATGTTTAGGACAACTGAATTTCACCTTTAGTCATAACAGAGAAGATGGAAAATAAAGGAACCTGTTTGCTCACCTTTAAAAAATATATTTTCCAAATGAGGTTAAGGGAGAGAGAGTACTGAGTCCCTACTGTGGCAAATAGAAACCTTGGCTGTGAGTCTTTGCCAGTAGCCAATGACCAGTAGGAAAGAGACTGTGAGTATCTAGAGGCAAATGTGTATCAAGGACATGTATAATGCAGCTGAAAAAAATAATCTACTGTGATGTAGAGACTGTCACTGAATACCATTAAGACAAGAGATATTTAGAAACTGTATTAAAAATATCTTCTTGTCACCTATAAAAATCAAGCTGTCAAACAGCTTTTCAAAAGCTATTATTCCTGCTACCTGAAACTCCTGATGAGACAGAACAAGGAAGATTTTGAACAAATGTGTAAGGGACAACAAACCTGCACTATAAGTACAGAGACCTCCAGACCCACTAGACCTTTTCCCATTTCTACCCACAATGTTCTAAACAAGAACATCCCCAACAGATTTTTTTCCAATGACTGACTTCATGAAAAACAGAATTCACTTCTACCTTCTGTTTAAATTGTCCTCTGAGTTTTGTTCACCGTTATTAAGGTCAACAAGGAGTGTACATAAAGAGACGCTGCTTCCTCAGGGGGAAGAGGAGGAAAGCAACCAAACCACATTCCATTTGGGTTGAATTTTGCACATTCTCCAGTATTCATGTGAAACATTGGTGGGGCAAACAGTGTCTCACAGGACTGAACTGCTGGGTAGTCAGCAGCTTCTTGACATAAACTGGTTCATTGACATCCTGTCAAGTTACTACCATAAAACCAGTTCAAACACCAAATTCCGCTTCTCGCATCCACCTCAGGTTCTCACTTAGGAATTTTTACTACTTGGAAACAAGACTTCCCCACCTGTGAGTCACAACTTCGAGTAAAATATGAAGTACTCTCATTTGCAAGTGATACACATCAGCTTCTTGTGCAGGGCTAAACTGACTCTAAGAATCTACAGATTTTAGCAGGATACTTGCTTGCCTTTGTCAGTCTGATCGGTAGCCCATGTGTGGATGGATGGATGGATGGATGGATGGATGGATGGATGGATGGATGGATGGATGGATGGATGGATGGCCACTTGTCACAGTTCCCTGTGAGAGCTCTCAACTCCTGCTGAGTTTCTGCAGGCAGCATGGAGATGCTACCTCTGATGTAAGTAGTGGTCCATCACATACTTGCCTGCAAAGTCAGTGGCAAAATATGGTTTTAAAGTGCTGTAAACTACAAGGTGCTGGGGCATACAATGGTCCATGCTGTTTTAACATGCTCCATCATACAATTTGTCTTCTTCAGTGTAAAAGTTGCTTAGGGGAGATACTGATGGATCCCTCCTGGCAGTCAGAAAAAGCACCTCGCAGTGGAGGAAAGGCAGGTTACCCAAGAAGACGCTGTGCTACCCCCCCTGAGCTACTTCTGTTAACTACAAGATGCAGCTGACAGGGTTAAAAGGAGCTGAAGAGACACTGAAGTCATGCTTCTGATGCTCACTAGTGACTTGCTGACATCTTCTACTATAAACACTCCAAGAGGGTGGCACTCACTTATGTCATCATGATTTACTGTAACAGTAAACCTCGGGCTAACGAGGGTGAGACATTTAATTAGGAGAGACTGTGATTTAGATATGCAAGAAGCCTAAAACTGAAAAGCAGAAGCTTATTGCTAGCACTAGTAATTTAGTTATGATTTCCTCTACTGTAACCTCCCTGTGAAATATTTCCAGTAGATATTGTACTTACACTGTCAGCATGACAATCAGCTGATAGAAACCTTCTCTAGCAGAACTGAAACAGGAACTAATTAGAATAAAAATCAATACAGAAATCCTTCTTAGTTATCATAAATAACTCAGACAAGCTGTGGAGAGGGAAGCCATCTTGTTTTTGGATGCAGGTGAATCTTTCTTGGTTTAAACCAAGTAAAACCCACTTATGGGACTCCATTTCTCAACCATGTCATGTTCTGTTTGGCATAAACTCATAAACTTTGCTCTACTATTTAGTGAAATACAGCATTCTATAAACATTGGCACTTAACAGTAAAGGGGATTTTCAGGGTAATATTCTGATAAAAATATGCAGAATGAGTTAGAGAAAAAGAAAACTGAAAGGAATAAACAAGAGGATTTTAGGATGGAGGAGAGATGAATGTAAATTTGCTTAAGTTGAGATATTCACACGAATCTTGTGGCTGTTTGCCCAATGTCTGCTTAGGTTTTGCTTTAACACAACACTCAGGCTAAGTCCTGATGTTTGCTGGGACTAACACCAGATAAAGTTTGATGTATGACCTGTATTGTCCTGTGTATTTGAGGGATCCAACCGAACAGATACGCAGTCCAGTGAGCAAGAAACGAGTATGATGATGCTGGTTAAGAATATATTCACAAATCTTAACAAGTACTAACCAAGATGAAATTATATATAGGTTCCTATACTGTCTAAATCAGATGGGATTGTATGTCCCATATGAATATTTTTTATGCTTCTGTGAATTACACCTCTGTGTTTCATCCTTTTGAGACAGAAAATAACCTGTACCCGTGGTACCTACACAAATGGCAACTTAACTCTGTATGCAGGAGCAAACAAGAGTTGTGAATACTAATGAAAAGTGTATGTTACTGAATCTATTTACATACTTATTCTTATGCATTTATGTAGCCAAATACAAGTAAAAAAATGATACTGTGCATCTATCTGTATCCCACTTAGACACAATTGAAGACCCTGGAAATGAATTCTGCTTTGTTTTACCAGTTGCAAATTGGGAAGTCTTAGAGAAACCTTTAGAGTTGAACAGATTTAATGACAAACTATTTTTTCCTTTTACATAAAGGCTCATCATGGTTAAATATATACATTTATATTTGCATCACAAAAGAAATCTGAGATCTTTCAAATATATATTAAACAAGATAGCTATGCAATTTGTAACAACCCATTACAGAAATTATCTTACGTATATAAACATGCAGAAGGCCACACAAAATACATTTTTTAATTAGAAAATCATTATTTTTGTTTAGAAGAGCACTTCAATCTGCTAGCACAGGGAAAGAGGAACTTATTCAGCACTCCTATAGAAAGTCAGTAGGAGTTTGCTGAGATATCAAGAACGTTTCCTGTCCAGTATTGCACATTCTGTTTTAGCAGGAATTTGCAGCAAAAATAAAAATCATACCAATAACTTACTCTGTGAGAAAAAAATAAAGTGGCAATACAAGTAGAAGGTTCCAGATTAAGATAGATGTCCCTTGGAAGGCTTTGGATCACATCATATAAAACCAGGATGTAATCCAAAGGGGCCTGGACAAGCTGGAGAATTGGGCCCATGGGAACCTCATGGGATTCCACAAGGCCAAGTGTAAGGTTCTGCACCTGGGCTGTGGCAATCCTTGTCACCGACACAGGCTGGGAGATGATGGGATAGAGAGCAGCCCTGTGGAGAAGGACTCAGGGGTGCTGATGGATGACAAGCTCAGCATGAGCCAACAATGCGTCCTCACAGCCCAGAGGGCCAACCATGTCCTGGGCTGCATCCCAAGGAGAGTGGCCAGCAGGTCGAGGGAGGGGATTCTCCCCCTCTACTATCGTGAGACCCCGNGAAAGGCCTGGAGTGAGATAGGATGAGGGGGAATAGTTTTAACTTGGAAGGGGGTAGAGTTAGATTGAATATTGGGAAGAAATTCTTCCCTCTGAGGGATGTGAGGCCCTGGCACAGGGTGCCCAGGGCAGTGGTGGCTGCCTCCTCCCTGGAGGTGTTCAAGGCCAGGTTGGATGGGGCCTTGAGCAGCCTGGTCTGGTGAGAGGTGTCCCTGCCCATGGCAGAGCGTTGGGTCTTGATGATCTTTAAGGTCCCTTTCAGCCTGAACTATTTTGTGATTCTATTTTTGTAAATAACAGTAAAAGCATTAAAGCCCCATTTTCTTTCTCCACTTGTCCAGTAAAAGGTTTGGGTGAAACATCTCAGAATCTTATCCCTCTGAACTGAAGAAATGGGACTGCCATGCTCAGAAGGTGGAGTGCCGGCCTGCAGACAACTGTGGGCATGCTATATAATAGAAATATAGTTAATTAACATTATTAAGGTTACAGATCATTGTCTAGGATTGGAACCTGATCCCACACTATGGTGTACCTAAGCAAGCAGAGCTGCACTCAACTGAAAGCTAAACTGACCCTTCCACCATCTGAGTGCCACAAATGAACGGATTCACAGTCATTTTCACAGAACACCACAGCACCATCAAAATAAATGCCAAACTTCTTAGAGTGGTACTGAATCACGTGCTTCAGGGCTCACACTATCACAACCACAACATGGAGAGATAACTGGCTGTGTGTGCCAAGGCCTGCTGCTCTCCTCTGAGGGCTTGGTGACAGCCTGGACAATCGACTGACTGTCTCCTTCCAAAAGGAAGGAGCTCAATACACTTTCAATACAGTTACACAGCAGTGGGGTCCACTGCTCTGTATAACCTTTATTTAAAACTGGGTTTAATCCAAAACTATGACACACCACTTCTGCAGCAGCCAGCCTTTCAATTATGCAATATAATAAGGAAAGCACTTACTGTATAGCCAGGTAATTAACTATATGAATAACTGAGCAATTTCCCTGCTATAGTTCAATTTGCGAAAACATTTTAATCACCTTTAAGTTGGTAGCCCCATGCAAATACCGTTCACATCAGAATTTTCAATTTCCTTTTCTTAATTTGCATCTTTTTTTTAATTGTCTCATCTACATGCACATTGTGTTTCATTAAAAATGGCTGGAGTAATGATGTAGGAATTATATTCTTCGGGGCCTTTCTATTTTCAATTCCAGTCACCTGTGAATTATATCTTCTTTAATACATGAGTGAAGACCTGCCATTAGGAAGACCATAATAAATATGACTCATTATCAGAACACAAATGGAAAATAAACCTGTACTTTAAGAATTACTAGACCCAGACTAGGACAAATTGCTGTATTTTTCACAACCCCCGCTGCTGCCGGCAGCTGGGCCTTGCCCGGTAGGAGTAAACAAGCCGAAGGAGAAACTGCTGGGACATTCCTGTCCCCTCTCTGAAGGAGTCCAGTGTCTACCAGTGACCATGGCCAGCACAGAGCAGCTATGTCACATGAAAACCAGTGTTGCAAAATGATGCCCCGAAGAGCGATCCGTGGGGCATGCTGCAGCCGGAGCAAGATGGCGATCAGGTACAAGGGCTTCACCAGCAGCATTTCCAAAAGTCTGATGGAAGCTCCTCTACACTGAGGTGTTCAACAGCGCCAGCAGACAATGACTCAGAGGAGAAAGGGAACCTGGACTGATAAAACAAGATCTAACCTGTAGGGCTTGTGGGGACAGTGCTTCATTGCCTGAGATGCCCTATACATTTTCCTTGGGTGGAAGGAATTTCAGAGCAGGTTGACATTCACCCCAAAAGGTCACCCTTTTCTGAGGCACTTTCCCAATCTGTGAGGAGGCAGAGTGGTTTGGAAAGGCTCGAGTCTCCTTCTCTGGAGACATGCAAGACCAATCTGGACATGTTCCTATGTGATCTACTAGATGAACCTGCTCATGCAGGGGGGTTGGACTGGATGGTCTTTTGAGGTCTCTTCCAGCTCCTGATATTCTGTGATTCTCATTTAGTGATTCTGTGATTACACAGGTTTAGACAGACAGCATTTTATTGTGGCTCAACATCAATAGAGATTGCCTCATAAAGGAATTTTCCTGAGCAATACTATCTTTTTTCTCTTTTTTTCTTTTTCTTTTATTCTCAGCTGTGTTTTCTAATACTTTACAATGGAGGATAAGAATAGCAGAAAGAGAAATGGAGGGAAATTCTTCTGATTCTCAGTCCAATAAGGTGCTGAGGGAAGTCAGCATGCAGCTGAGCATGTGACCTGTAAACTGCTCACAACTCAAATGCTCACAAATTCAACACAAGGTGAGTTGTTAATCTGAAATATCTCACAGAAAGAAATAACCAAAGGTCTGGGCAGCATCCGATTCCTGAGAATTNATCAGTTTGAGGCTCAGTTTGAATTCTCACTTCATCTAGTCACTCTCAACTGAACGTAGATGCTGGTGATCATTAAAAGCCACAGCTTTCTCCTGACTGTTTTGTGGAAAATATCTGCACAGCATCTGAATTTCATATTCCCCTGAAATTAGAGGCAGCCCCTATTTAGGAACATCTGTTACATATATTTTTATATAATTGTTTTCTAATATAGATAAAAAAATGAACTAATAAATAAATGTTAATATTAAGGCAAATGTTTTATGCCTGGAGGAAAAAAGAGAAGCTGCCTGTTGCTGCCTGGCATGGCTAGGAGGCCAACCAAAGCCCAAAGAACAGCTTTTCTTCTAACTTTTTATAACAGGACCAAGCAATCCTTACACAAACAATGAACACATACACACAAAAAAACCCCACCCTAAAGGAACAAAGAAACCAAAGAAAGAAACAAACAAGAAGCCTATCCTCCCTAGGTAACTCTTCAGAACACTCTCCAGCCTGTTTTCTATCTCACCAGGTGGGGGTAAATAAGGTCACCATAGTGATGCTCTTCTACCAGCAGCTGGAACCAGGTTCCTCCATATACCATGGGATGGCTGCAACAGCCAGCTGTCATGCCTTTAAAACTGCTCATACCTGCTGGCTACATAGGAGGTTTGTTGTTACCATAGGGCCCTCAACTTCCAAACTGAGAACTTCTATCAGGGTCTACGAGACACAGCTGAAATGCACAGACCCACCAGGTCAGAAGCTGTGGCCTCCAAAGTGGATGTGGGGATGTTTCATGAGTCCTCACCCCCACCATGAGCTTTAAAGATGATCCAATTCAGATTGGAAGTTATGTAGGCTTGTGTGCCTGGGTCTTATCAATGTAAATATCTCCTTTGTGTCTTTGTGCTTTCTCAAAAGGCCCCATCTCATCCATAACCTTAAACCAGCTTTAGCACGTTTCTGATAATGCAAAAACATGTATTGCTTTGAATACAGCAGTCATTATAGAAAGCTCCAGGATACAGCACAATCTCATCTTTAAAATGGATATTTAAAAAGCCAGGGAGGCTCAAAAATATCATTTACAAGTGAAAAATATTCAGATGTTGCTTTCTGGTAGCACTTTAGTGAAAATAATATTAATTGGATCACAGTACAAATGAATAAAGATCCAAATACAATGATAATTAAGCAAAATAGTGGATATTGGAACCTGGCTGTTGTTTTGATGACCTTAGAGAAGAAAAAGGAAGGGGAATAATGAAGCAGTTATTCTCATTCTTCCCAGTGATTCCAACAGAAGCAGTTCACAGACATTAAAAATAGAAAATCTGCACTAGGTCATGGCTCCTACCTCCTTATTGGGCCAAGAGATTTTGACTCACCTGCAAGTCACTTGGAAAAAAACCCACCTTTTTTGCAGTTAATATTATGGCTTATTTCAGTGGTTCTGAAGGAAAAGCATCACTGGAGCCCAAGGTAATAAATCTCACACCTTCACTATTGTACTGTTTGCCTGACCAGGGCTTTCTGCAGAGGCAGTTTGTGGAGGAAGCGGTGCACCAGCTTACGTTCTGCACACGGCTTCTGCAGCACCAGGAGCCTGTTTGTTTCTCTCTGAAGTGACACCTTAGATTCTATCAGCCTCAGTACTGCCTGGCAGTGACAACTGGCTGACCCACAGGTGCCGGGGCCACAGCGTGTCCTGGCAGAACACACACAACCCCCGGCCGAGGCAGGAGTCAGGGTTGGATTCACCGATGCCTCGCGGGGTCAGATCAGGTTGTAAGATGCCCCTTTTTGCATACAGCACCTCCCAAAGTCACTGCTCTCCAAACCCATCCACACACAGCCACAGTTTTCTAGCTTTCAGCGTTACAAGGATGAGAGTAAACAGCATTTTGCTCTGAGTTCTAATCTCTGAAGCTTTTACTGAGGATTTTACCCTCGGGTTACCAGTCTTTAACGTGGACAACCAAGCCCACTAATAGGAATTACCCCAGTGTACACTGAGATGCAGTTCACACAGGGGAACAGCCTGCCCACATCACGCTCACTGGTGGCTGGTACAGGGGTAAAACCTCAGATTCCTAAACAACATGTAGGCACATCCCGCCCCGTTAGACTGCAGCATCCTGTGTTCACCACCACTGTGGCAGGCAGCGTGTTTGCCTGCTTGTGCCTATGACTGGGCAGATATTTTAATTCACAAGAAATAGAAGTAATAAGGGGGAATGTAAGGAAGTAAACAAGTAGCTTATTAAATGTGCTTATGACAGTAGCTAATGATCCCCACGTAGGTAATGCAGCCAAATAGCGTCACTGCAACCGGGTGTAATTTGCTCTCCCGTTTTTTCCTACCTACACGTAGTGACATTTGCTTCCAGCAGTGCAAACAAACCTTCCACGTCCCCTATCAACAACTCTTGTTCTGTGAAGTAGGCAACATAAAAAATGCATGAAGCTTTAAGATCACAGAATGAATTTTAATAAATAATCTGTTAGCTCTGTTGTAATATTATGGGACATGAGAAAAATATTTATTATCCTTCCTGTAATGCTCGAACGGGGCAATCTGTATAGACCAAAGACTGTTGGACTGCCCAGAATACACCATTTGTATCTGTAGCTATTCAGTGTAATTCCTCTGCAGATTATTTATACAGTACACAGAGAAGAATTTGAAGTGATTGAGGAGGCTGCCAAACCCCATGCTCTGCCTTCTGGATACAGACCATCCCTTTGAAATGGGTGAGAGACTAATTAATCTTGAACTGTTCATGGATGACATATAAGATAATATGCCTTAGCCTGATGGCATTTTGGGAAAGCAGACAATTAAAACCTGAGCCACAATTTTCTTGGCAAGGCAGCACACTACACACACACCCCACACCACACAAGAGAGGTTGGTATACAGGTGCAGGAGAATTTAAATGCCACTTGAAATGCAACTGGAAACTGAACCTTCACTGCAAATGTTACAGGTAGCTACAGGGCAGCCAGGCTGAGCTGGAGAGAACCCACAGCTTATGGCCCTCAAACAAATATTTTACTGGGGGAAAGGTTGCTATATGCATTTTAGTGTAGTGTCACTTCCCAGCAGTAGATAACCTGCTACTTTCTAACAGATGTGACTTTTATGGCATATTACTGGTGTAGTCATCACTTTTCTCACATTGGACCACCATACACCACCAAGGTGTGTGCAGCCTGTAACGGAACAGCAGTTGTCTTTACTGTTCCATTTCACACTTGCTTGATGTATGTGCACACCTTATTATTCCTCATCATGTCTAAAATTAGATGGCAAACTTCCTAAAGCAAAGAATGTATCAACACAGCAGTCAGAACCTCATCCTGAGTGACCCAAAGGATTTAAAGATCTCATGTCAACGTACTGAGAAGGAGCAGCATCCAGCCACAGCTCCATCATGGACCACAGCAACAAGTGAATTACCCCACTTGCCAGATGAATGTAGGGGTTCACACTGTACTTGGTGGCTAGATTGCTTCCTGCACCTTAGCTAAGAGGTTTCAAGTGATTGAGAACAATCAAGCTCTATTGTTCTACAAAAGGACCTGGCAAATTCAGGAGCTGTACGAGAAATAGATGGCAGTAACAATGGGTGAGTTTTTTGGGGTGGTTTTGTGCATACTGCTAAGCTCTTCCATCCTCCTTTAGGTACTGAACTCTAAGACATATATGGGAAACAACAGATTAATTATGTAAGTGTCAGAGATTTTCCAGTTATCTTGATTGAAAGGCATTCCATCTAAATATATCAAAACCCATCTGATGGGTATTTTGTTGTGTCATCCCTTAGGGAATAGAGGGGAGGTCAGGGCAGAGACAACATGGTTTATTCAACCAACAGAGGAGGCTTATTTCACCTAACAGTACACAGGATTCACCTCTTCCCTGCATTTTTGTCATGTTCCCCTGGCTTGCACCATTTCATGCTGTGCTGTGACACAAGTTGAAGCTCAATCAAAACCATTTGGAAGAAATATTTCCTCTTTTGCACAGGATATCAGGAGTGGTGCCTGCCTCTTACTTAACTCACTGGAAATCTGGTTACCTGGAGTACCCCAATGGATACAGGTTACAGGTGTAGCATGTGTGCACGTGGCCCATGCATTTTAGTCTACAATAGAAGTCTTTGCCCTTCTTTATGTTAGCAAAAGTGCAAGGTCCTGCATCGGGGTCGGGGCAATCCCAGGCACAACTCCAGACTGGGCAGAGAGTGGCTCCAGAGCAGCCCTGAGGAGAAGGACTTGGGAGTGCTGGTGCGTGAGAGGCTCAACATGGCCGACAATGTGCTCTTGCGGCCCAGCAGCCAACCGCACCCTGGGCTGCATCCAGAGGAGCGTGGCCAGCAGGGCGAGGGAGGGGATTCTCCCCCTCTACTCTGCCCTCGGGAGACCTCACCTGGAGTACTGGGGCCAGTGCTGGAACCCCCAACACAAGAAGGACATGGA
>VXBZ01010546.1:204878-215964 GCA_013399135.1 Heliornis fulica | reverse complement strand
TAAAAATCTTCTGATATTTTAATATCAGAAGAAACGTCCAGAATATCAGAAGATATTTTAATATCAGAAGCAACATTTTAAAACCTTCTTCTGATATTAAAATATCTTCTGCTATATGACATATTTATACTGATTGCAACAATAAAATCAATGCCAATGGAAAAAATCTTATGGATATCCATCTTCAAAGAAACTGCAGAGTTCTACATGACTCCAGCTTTGTGCTGCAAACTAGTAATTTTGCCAACGTGCTGGTGTTCAGGCTTGTTGCCCTTACTTAAGTTAAAATAATTAAGTTACTTCAGCTATAGCTAGCAGTTAATGAAGGCTTTAGCACATAATCTATTTGTGATGACTAATAACCTTTTGTAGCAGACAGTAGGACGTGTCAAAGCTGGGCTTCTAGTAAGCCCTATTAATAGCTGCCATTTGAAACCTCAACAGACTTAGTCCTTGATGAAAGTTGTGCAAATAAAATAATAAGTACTGTGCTTTTTTCCTATATTCTATAACACAGGGTTTTACCCATAATCACGCTGGGAAGAAACCTAACAGCTTTTATTAAAGCTGGATTGCTTGCACCATCTGAAATATATATCAAAGTAGATAGAACACTTCCAGTTACTCTGGAAAGAAATATATTTGTGATAGGAAAATCACAGAGGAAAGGTTGTCGAGTGTTTGCAGGTGTTACCTCATCAGGTTGGAGGAGAATAGCTTGTCTTCTCCCCCCCAGTACACCACATGCACCACTGTTCGCTGTGGTAATAACCTGAAGGCCTTCAGAAGGCCTTCAGGTTATTACCACACAAAAAAAAAAAAGTAAGATCAACAAAAAAAGTTCACAAAGGAAAAAAATTGGGCTATAGCATTATTTATAAGGATGTGCTCGGGCCCTTAACCTGTAAATAAATCATACTGAGTTTTTTTTTTTCATGGGAATGAAGCCTCAAATGTATTCCTCCAGAGGAAGACATGAAAGCCTGTGCTGTGTGGTGAAGCAGACCCGGTACAACAGTGGCTTAGAGGCTGAACACAGTTCATCTGAATGTTATTTAAGCACCATAAATAAATGTTATTTAAGCACCAGCTCCATGGAGTTTAAAGTGATCTTACACCAGCCTGTGGATTGCTCCAAGCCGCAGCCCCGCTAACCTCTGAGGAAGGAAGAGATACAAGCAGAGCTGCAGGGCAAAGGGCTGCACTTTGTGGGCAACACAGACACATGCTCCCAAACCAGCCTGTGAGGTCCTGCTTCACAGCCCATCCAGTCCAAGCCCTGCAGTGAGCAGGGACATCTTCACTAGAGCAGGTTGCTCAGAGCCCTATTCAGCCTGACCTTGAAGGGATGGGGCCTCCACCACCTCTCTGGGCAACCCGTGCCAGTGATCAGAGTGAAGAACTTTTCCCTAATATCCAACCTAAATCTCCCCTATTCTGGTCTAAAGCCATCACCCCTTGTGAAAACCTTACATGTCCTCATGAACAGTTCATGGCCAAACCCCTTGTGCTGGTGCTGCCGTGTCACCCACACAGAGACACAACACACACCACCGCTCCCAGCTGTCACACGGGCAAACCAGTGACTCCCAGGCTGCATGGAGCAGTCTGGGCATGCACATTACCCAGGCATCTGCATAAATTTCAGTGCCAGTGTGCTCAGGATAATGACTTCAACCACTCATGAGCTCCTTACACTGTGGTTAAATTGTAGGCAAATTGGTTGTATTACTTAAAAACTCAACTGTTTATGAACTCAAAATCCTCTGACTATTGTAGTTTTGAAAGGGTACATGAAACTTTCCGAGCCCAAGCACTGAGGCAGCTCCACACCTCAGTGTAAGAGCAGCTACTGCACCAGTGCTGAACTGCCAAACCCTTCCAGTGCCTTGAAATGGGTGTCTGTCCTACACTGGGGACTGCTTCACAACCCCAAGCAGTAAAAGCAAGGACAAGAGACTAAAAATGAAAGCCAAAAAGGAGATACTATTCTGGCATATTCAGTTTACAGTCTTCATTTACTTGACAGTTACACCCATAGTTTTTCTAGCAAAAAGCCCCAAACATCAGAATTTCCATGGAAGAGACCTGGCTCTTCTTTCTCCTTTCTATTTATAGAGAAGTGATTATTAGGAATAGTCAGAAGTTAATAGACTAGAAGTTAAAAGAATAGACAAGGAAAGCCAGGAAGTCTGATGAGGAGAGGCTGAAGGCCCTGGGGTTGTTGAGCCTGGAGAAGAGGAGGCTGAGGGGAGACCTCCTGGTCGTCTGGGGCTTCCTGACGAGGGGCAGGGAAGGCGCAGGCAGCGATCTCCTCTCTGTGGGGACCAGGGACAGAACCCGAGGGAACAGCATGAAGCTGTGACAGGGGAGGGTCAGGGTGGGTGTCAGGAAGAGGTTCTGTCCTGAGAGGGGGGTCAGGCACTGGGACAGGCTCCCCAGGGCAGTGGTCCCAGCCCCCAGCTGGGCTGAGGTCAAGCAGCGTCTGGACGATGCGCTCAGTCCCCTGCTGTGACTGGGCTGGTCTGTGTGGAGCCAGGAGTTGGACTCCATGGGCCTGATGGGTCCCTTCCAGCTCAGGAGAGTCTGTGGTTCTGTGATAATTTCTCAAATGAACGATCAGCAGGGTCTGTCAATGTGATAGTTCACTGAGGCAAGTAGTTCTTGCCCCCAAAATAATCTCCTGGGAGAAAGCCAGTGTGTCACATAGTGCCTAACATTTGAAGGAAAGCAAATAATAAGTTTTAAAAATAAATCAAGTATACCATGAATTTTCCAGGTGTAAGGATTGCTCCTCTAACCCCAGCAAGTGAGATGAGAACAAGCCCTACCTGCTGTGGATGATATATGATCAGTTTTCTGATGAGCAGATGTAACTTCAGTATTTGATATCTAAGAAACCTGTTTATCACAGAGATTGCTATAATTTTCCCTCTTTTGAGAGGTGTGGTTATTTTTCTTCTTTCCACCTTTTTTATATAATGCTGCTCTTTGTCCTGTATCAAATGCCTGCTTGACAACAGTGAATGCCGATGTCAAAGAATTTACATAAAGGAAAAACAAAGCCTTTTTCTTTTTTATTGTTGGCATAGACAAATTTGCCTTCTGAAGCAGTGAAATTCATTGTTGACAATGTTGTTACAACATATTTAAATTAGCAAAGCGCTGATCCTACAGGGGAGTGTAATTAGCTCTGCAGAAATAGATGCGGGGGGGACTTGAAAAAAATCTGCTGTAAAGTGACTTGAATTGTAAGTTGCATTGCAGGTTTTTCTATACATATTTCATGTGTAGATGGAGTAAAGGAGATGGGCATGAGGTACAATATTTTTTTTTAACTTTATAAATGCTTTAATAAGTATTTTGACAGGCTCCTCTGAGAGGGGTGCTGCACACACCATCCTGGGTTTCAGGAAGGAGGGAGGCAGCTAACACTGCCCACATGGAGCAGAGGAGCAGGAACAATGAGGAGAGCAAGATCTAAGTCTTTGTTTAAAAGTCAAGACCTGAATCATAGAATCATAGAATGGTTTCAGTTGGAAAAGACCTCCAAGATCATTGAGTCCAACCATCTATCCAACCATGTCACCAAGCATGACATCTACTCATCTTTTAATGACCTAGAGGTGGACTAAGCAGGGTTAGGCTGTGGTTGGACTCGATCTTAAAGGTCTCTTCCAACCCAAGTGATTCTAAGATTCCATGAATCTACACCCTCCAGTGATGGTGACTCAACCACCTCCCTGGGCAGCCTGTTCCAGTATCTGATAACCTTTTCAGTAAAGAATTTTTTCCTAATACTCAACCTAAACTTTCCCTGATGCAACTTTCCCTTGTCCTGTCACAGGGAGAAGAGACTGACCCCCTACCTCACTTTCAGGTGGTTCTCCTTTACTCCAGACTGAATAGTCCCAGATGATGCAATGCTTCTTTGACACTAATGACAGCTCAAACTCAAGAAACCAAAGTACAGATGGGCTGACACCACACTAAAAGTCACACTTGGAGCCCCTACTGAGGAGCTGCCAGGAGGTGAGCAGAAAGTATTTCATCATCTGGAATGGTTATGGCCTCCCCTGTTTCTGAGTTAGAGTGGGAAACGACGCAAAGTGAAGCTGTTTGGACACCAAGGCTTTAAAGAAAACAAATGCTAGTTCTCAGTGATGGTCAGTGACAGGACAAGAGGCAGTTGAGGTGGTTCCNGGACAAGAGGCAGTTGGTGCAAGCTGGAGCAGAGAAGGTTCCAAGTGAATGTAAAGAAACACTTTGGGAGGGTGGCAGAACCCTGGGACAGGCTACCCAAAGAGGCTGTGGAGTCTCCTTCATTCAAAACCCACCTAGACACATTCAGTGTGACCTACTCTAGGTGAACCTGCTCTGGCAGGGGGATTGAACCTGATGATCTTTCAAGGCCCCTTCCAATCCCTAACATTCTGGGTTACAGCACAGCTACGTGGATACTTTGATATTAATGACACTGCCAATGCAAACCAGACATAAATGCAAATGACTGACCTGTGGAGACGAAGACATCCCAGTGTGAAGGGCAGTGCTGACTGTGGCAGCATCCCATCCCCTGGCTGTCACAGTGAAGGATTGTTTGTCGTGGTGGCTTGTAAAACCATTATCAGTACTCACATGACATGTGCTAGATATCCTGTCCAATTTCAGTCTACTCTGAAAACTGACACAGCTTCTCTGTGATGTAGGAGCAATTCATAATTTCTAATTAATTCATAGCTAATTGTCCTATTACTTTTCTTAGTCTTAAGTAATCACTGTGACAAAACTCATAACTGAAATCAGCAACGGAACAAGCTTCAGGATTCCTTGGCAGAATGCTTGGATTAATATGGAAAACATACTCAGAGCTGCTGCACTGGAGCATTAGTTAATGTTAATTGCTGTAAGTTTTATGACAGGAGCTGAGGTATGAACCGCGGCGGGTTGAATCCTGTGATCACTGCTATGGCCAGGAAGGCCGGGAACTAGGCCTGTCAGCTACAAAATCACCCTTCGTGAGAGCACTAACCAAAACTGTCAGTGCATAAGGGAGGAGATGTGAGACTGAACGAAAAGGAAAAATAAAAAGAGTCGAAATACCTCATGGCTGTCATCTCTGTTTCTCCAGACAGGCATTTTTATGTGCAAAGCTAGCTACAAATCCTAGTCAGGGACGTCACCACAGCCCCACTGCAGCCAGCGAAGCGCTTCAGGGCCCACCAGCTCACACCAGTGCTTGCTTCGCTACTGCTAACGATGGGACTGCCATTAAACACAACTATATCTGCTCTCCATTTTTTATCTTTTAAACTTCAAAACTTAGCCTTGTGCTAGGTGAAAAATAAGAGGAGAAGCCGTGGCCTATTGTGCCAATTTGCAGTGATGGTGGCGGCCAGTAACCCAAGGCAACAGCAGAAAGCAAGTTTGAGTGAAGGAGTTTGTCTCCTTGCTTACTGTTTGTGTAAGAGCACTCAGGGCTGTGAAGTGGCAGGAAAAGTGGATTTTTAAGAAGAAATCTGGGCACAAAGTGAGTGACCATTGTTCTCAGATGGATCGCAATGACCATGAGGTATGTAAAGCCTTATGGGAAAAAAAAGGACAACAATATTAAACCTTGAGATTAAAGTCAGGTAATGTTTCTCAGGTAAAATTTCTCTCTCAGTGGTTTTTTAGGCTGGGGAAAAAAATCACTCTTATATTTCAGAATTAAAAGGTTATTGGGAATTAATCAAGACTACCTTCCTTTGTCCTCACCTTTATTACTTCAGCACTTAACAAGCAACTCTTGCTTTGTTTCTGCAGATAAAACTCAGACATGGGAGCTGCCCTGAAGCAATGAAACTAATCCCAGCTCACATGCTTACAGCAAAATGTGAGCTTAAATTTAGCTCTGGACTGAAGGCTTTGATGGATTTGGTTTTGTACAAAGGGGCTGAGCTCACGCTAACACAACATATTCCTGCAGCACCTACTTACACAAAGCTTTCATTGACATCTATATGAGAAATCAGATAGGTGAAGACCCTTTAAAGGAAGAGCAGGGTATCTCTAGGTCTGCAATCATTTAATTATCTTCCTAAGAAAATAATCTTAAAAACACATTGCAATTCAATGGGCACACACATGAGACCAATTTCTGTTCACACAAAGCTTTCTGCTTTCATTTATTAACTTACTACATGCCCCACATTGAACTTAAAAGCTATCATGTAGTCTCAGGCCAAAAGGCACTTCCTTCCCTAGACTAATCTGTCTGATTATATATTCTCTATCAAACATATGGAGAGCTGGTTCCTTGCTTAGTAATTTGCTTGCCCCTCAAATTAGGCCAAGAGCTGGGATCAAGTAGGAGAGTCCCTCGCATCCCACTACTAGATAAGTGTCAGTGAGGTGTAAGGTGCTGCCACCCTCATTCATAGAATCATAGAATCTATGTCTTGGTGGGAAGGGACCCTTTGGATCATCAAGTCCAACCACACTAACCTGCCATCCACCACTAACCCACGTCCCTCAGCACCACATCTCCCCATTTGTTCAATGCCTCCAGGGATGGAGACTCCAGCACCTCCCTGAGCTTTGCCAGATTAAGGTTTCACTGAAATCAATTTACTCCTCCAACTCATCCTTTTCTGACAAAAATGAAACCACAACACTGGAAAAAACCCTGGCTGGCTCTGGTAGGACAAAAGCAGCTTGCCCAAAGCGAGAGGCTTTCATGGATGTCCACTAGCATCCAGTGGGAAGGTGCAGGGTTGATGGCATGTTTTCTGATGGGTTAAACTTGCTGCAGATAAACATCATGTTTCACATGATGCTTGAGAGAGCAGAATGGGAATTAGAGGCTCACAGTCTTTACCACACCATGTGTCTTTCTCCGCCCTGCTTGCAAATACAGACACATGGATGCTTTTGTCAGTCTAGGAGGAGAGTCTGCCAAACTGATTCTGAGGAACTGCATCATGTGCTGAGCACTGTTGCCTCTGGAGTCTTTTTAATGCCAGCATCAGGTGCTTTTCACAACTTAATAGACTCAATGCGGTCTCCCCTTCCCTGTCCAATTTTCATCTTTGAAATTTTGTGCAATTGAATCTCACCCAACTTCTTACACTTCAATTATTTACAAACTGCAGAATCTAGAGGCAGGGATTATAAACAAAAAATAAACACCTTGAGACCAGTGTCAGTATGGGAATGAGTGTCTCAGACAGCTCCATCATTCTTCTCCTGGTGGCAAGCAGAATATTCAGAGAAGAGTTGCTGGTGGGATAATGGATGTGATGCCTGGCAGTCCTAACGCCAACGCTTCATTATATTACCCAGCTCAATTAAGGTCACCTTGATACAAAATTAATATTACAGGGATGGAGGAAGGAAACAAAGAGGAATGCTGAATGAGGCACAGATGTGGGGAATGGAGTTACACAGAAAGGCAAATGAAACAAGGCCTCTTTAAACAAGGAGAGGCAAGAGAAATGATGCATCAAAAGCTACAAAGAAAACAGAAAATAAGAGCATGATTTCAGGTACCTGGTTCACACAACATAACCACGAGAGATGATCACTGATTGAATCCCTGACTTGAAGTTACTTGACAATAATATACACAAGCTGAAGACAAAAACCCAGCACTAACCATTGGAAATAAACTGTAGTTTAACACACGAACAGACACTGTAAATCTTTGCAAATGTCAGCAAGGAAGGGAAAATCTAAAGAGTAAATCTAATGAGCATTTCCTTGACAACTGTGAACACTGTTAATTTTTGGGGTTTATGAACAGAACTCTCTGCTAATCATCCAGCTAATGAGTAACGATGAAGCTAATCAGAAGCTGAGCATGGAAAAAACATACCCTTGCAGAGGTTGATAACTATAAACAAATACAATGAGCCAAATTAAATTACATCTGTCATCTAATTTACTCTCCACCTTCTTATCAGCACCAAGACCAGTGAACAGCATCTGGAGGGTATGAGAACAAACCCCCACTGCTGCTCCACCCAAACCCCTCCAGCCTGGCTAACCCAGCAAGGCTGAGGCCGGAGGGGACCCGGAGCACGGGGAGAGCTCAGGTTTGGAACTCTGCTGCTCTGACACCATGGCCAGGCATGTCGAAGCACTGCCTGAGGCAGCTGCAGTGAAGTGGAAGAGGGGAAAGAAAGCACAGTGAAGCTGCCTGCAAATGGAGAAGCCTCTTGAGAAGCTGAGATTGCTCCCTGGAAAACATCTGCCTCATTTTCCTCCTCTCCAAAATGAGTCTCATACGCTTTTTGCAGTACGATACAGTGTCATACTCTAAAGGAATGAAAAATTGTTAGATGAAATCTAACCTCCCCCTCTGCTCTGCCCTGGTCAGGCCTCACCTGGAGTCCTGTGTCCAGTTCTGGGCTCCCCAGGACAAACCAGACAGGGATCTCCTGGAGAGAGTCCAGCGGAGGCCACGAGGATGAGGAAGGGCCTGGAGCATCTCCCCTGTGAGGAAAGGCTGAGGGAGCTGGGGCTGTTCAGACTGGNGGGGAACCTGCTCTGGCAGGGGGTTGGACTCAACGGTCTCTGGAGGTCCCTTCCAACCCCAACAGTTCTGAATGCACAACATGTGCAATCAGGCAAACACCGTCCATATACTTGTCTATACTTGGATTAGTGTTGGTATTGCTATTATTATCTCTATAAAACTCAAGGAGATTTTAGAAAGAAACTCCTCTTCCCCCCAACCCCACCCCTTCATGATATGGATGATGTGCTGTCAGTTTGATTTAGGATTATTAAGATTCCCAGCAAGCCAAGTAAATCTGCATTCAGGGAGTGCACTGCAGGCCCTGCTCCCTGTGCTGCTCCTGGGCTTGGCTAGTTCCTGCAGTCCTTGTAAGCCCTGAAACAAACACAGGCCATAAAAGAAGATTAAAAAGAGCTTCATGCTTTGTTACTATATCAAATGGCCAACAGAGTACGGTGACGCTGGAAGAGGGTTGATGGAGCGTTTCACACCAGGGTGGTTCCTTCGAGGTAACAGTTCTCACCGCGGGTTCAGTCCTCGGTGGTAAAAAGAAATCACCCTTTTACAAACAAGAAAATGGGATAAGAATACCCTGATGTGTGCACATAAAAAACTGATTACACGTATTAGCAGGCACCAAACAGTGAAGAACAGATTTTACTCTGCCTTGCTGGCCAAACGGAGCAGACAATTTTCATTTGACAAGCTCTGGAAGCATCATGGAACAAAAAACTCACCAGGCTTTCCTAGTGCTGGTGTGAGCTCTCAGTGCAAGGGTCCAACACAAGCACCATTCTTTTTACTGATCTTAACTCTCCAAAAGGCTTTTTCTTGCCCTGGCCTAGGCCAGTCTGTGCGTGGAGGTTTTTGCCCTGTTGAGCCATAACTGAGACTTTTTTTTTTTGCCTTTCTCTTTTTGTTACTTCCTACAATGGGAATTAAGAGCTATTTAAATGGCAGTTGTGTGGTTTCTCTTGCTGTAGGGCAGACAGCAGTAATGACACCAATATCTTATGCTTCTACTCCTCCACCATTTGAAATTTCAAGCTGTTCTCCATTTATTTCTCACTGTGTGGTTCACAGACTAATATATAGAAACATAGAATTATTAAGGTTGAAGACCATCTAGTCCAACCATCCCCCTATCACCTATATTACTCACTAAACCATGTCCCTAAGTACTTAATCCCACCTTTCCTTAAACACCCTGAGGGATGGTGACTCCACCACCTCCCTGGACAACCCATTCCAGTGCCCAATCCACCCATGTGACCCCCTGTGAGATAAGGAACCATCACAGCTATTTCACAAAGGTGAAATTACACCAGGGAGTGACTACAGGCTAAGTGAGTGCCTAGGTAACCAACACAGGGCATGGGAAAAGAGGCTTCCCAAGAGGGACACACAAAGTAGCAAGCCATCATAATGCACTTTCAGCTAATCAACAAGGAGAAAATGTTGAGAACTTTCAACCCCATGGTTAGGTCCCCTGGTATAAACAGTCCACAACCCTTCTAAACAACCTTCAAAGTGCAGGGATGCTGTGGAGACACTTATAATTTTAAAATAGTACAGTTGTGCTACCAGGTGAAATATAGCTTCTTTTTTTATACCCTCCCATCTGAAAACTGAGGAGGAAAGATATGAAAATGCAGTTCTGGGAGAAGACACCCCCCAAGGAGGCTGTTGTGTATAAAACCAGCAGCAGCCTGGGAATGATGGGGATGAATGTCACTGCCCTAACGCTGCTGGTGGCAGTCATCTCCCCAGATGTCACATGAATGGTGCTGTATGGAGCCTTCCATGGAAATTAAGTTGAAGACTCAACTCCAGACAGACCTGGCTGGAATCAAAGCTGCAGGAAGTTCAACCATGGGTATGGCTTTCAGAAGGGAAACACATAAAACAGTCCCTGTGTCTTGGATCTCTGTTTTAAACCTGAAAGAGACCTACAAAACACCTCTGAAAGATAACACTTTGTGAAGCAATTTGTAAGTCTCCTGGTTACCAGATATTAACCAGCATTAACCTCACAATGTTTCACAGCCCGTAAATGAAATTACCGTCCTTGCAAGGTAAAGATATAATCTTAATATGTTTCCCTCTGGTAATGGTCCATCTGTCCCACAGATACAACCTGTTCTCTCAGACAGGCCACTTGAGAGTCATCAAATTATTTTAATCCACCTCAGCCTGTGCAGAGCTTTGAAGATTTCTGCTTCTCTCTCATCCTGGCAGAGAGGCACATGTGCATGGGAGCTTTCTGATGTTTCTTTTTCCAGTCATGCTGGTTGAGCTAACAAAATAATCACTTCTCCTACAAATCTGATCTTCCAAGTCCACAAAGACTGCAGCAACACTTCTGCAGAGACCTTTGTAAAATCCAGGTCTTGTCAAATGCAGGTGATATTAAATTAGCATCTAACAAGCAGAATCACAGAATCACAGAATGTCAGGAGTTGGAAGGGACCTCTGGAGATCATCTAGACCAACCCCTTGCCCGAGCCGGATCACCTAGAGTAGATCACACAGGAATGTGTCCAGATTGGTCTGGAATGTCTCCAGAGAAGGAGACTCCACAACCTC
>VXBZ01010546.1:160004-180312 GCA_013399135.1 Heliornis fulica | reverse complement strand
CCAAGCCTGTGACGTTGCCTGGGGTTGTTGTGACCAAAACACACTTTGAACTAACACACTGCATGACTGGTGTTTCTGAAGCAAGAATGAAAAGGATTGTAAATGGACTGTCACTATCACAGTGTGTACCTGAAGGTATTCCTGTCCAGAAACATTTTCTGCTCTGAGAATGTGCTCCAATAACATGTATGACAGAATCATAGAAGGTTGGAAAAGACCTTCAAGGCCATCTAGTCCAACCATTCCCCCACCACTACCTATATTACTCACTAAACTGCGTCCCCAAGTATCTCATCCAACCTTTCCTTAAACACTCTGAGGGACGGTGACTCCACCACCTCCCTGGGCAACCTGTTCCAGTACCTGACCAGTCTTTCTGAGAAGAAATTTCTTCTGATTTCAAACCTGAATCTCCCCTGGTGCAACTTGCAGCCGTTCCCAATGGTCCCATCACTAGTTAGACAGAAGAGGCCGACCCCCAGGTCACAACAGCCTCCTTTCAGGTAGTCACAGAGAGCAGTAAGCTCTTCCCTGAGCCTGAAGTCATAATCCACCAAGAGGCTGGTGATAGAAACTCCAGCTGATTTCACCCTCCATTCAGTTCACCTCTTTTAGAAGTGCAGGACTGTATTGAGGAGATTGAGACCTTTGGTTTAAGGAATAAAACATGGAGAAATAAAGATAGCATGACCATGGAAACTGTAACTTTGAATTTTCATTCCTGACTCTTCTGACTCAGACTCCAGTGGATCCAACTTGCAGCCAGCTTTTGCCAGAATGACCACTATAACTGGAAGAAACCAGGACCCTGTCTGTCTCTACGTGGGTGTGGGGAGCTGGCACCGAGGTGCTGGGTCTGCAGCCTGCGCCAGCCAGGGATGTGCAGCTGGGTTCTCCAGCAGATCCCATCCACCCCTGTCCTCATCTGCATTGAGATACAGCTCTTGGATGTGTTTCCAACAGTTGGTGCTTTTATAAGATGTAGACAGACTGCAGGATTGGTCCTGACTATGACACTAACTGAAATATTTCTATACTTACTTACTGAATGCATTTTTGACAGGGTTATAAAACCCTATACATTGTAGGACTAAATCCCAATCCCAGGATACTGGTTTTCAAACACATTTTGCACATCCTGAAGAAACCAATAGTAATAATCTGCTATGCTAGTGACACCAGATATATAGCACTCATTATTTCTCTTTCAACCTTATTTAATAAAAACATTTTTATGAAACTCATCCTTCTCACCCCACAGCCACAAGTCACATTTAATGTCATCACTTCTGTGAAACAGAAAAAAAATCGTTTATGATCTGAAGAAGTATCACTTTTATGAAAGTTAAACGGGGATATTTCTTAACAAATTTGCTCTTAAAGGTCCACTGAAACAATTTGCCAATGATTCCAGTGAGTATATTCAGAGCTATTCAGTATAAAGAAGACAGAGTAGCTCCTTGACTTCAGCCTACACAAAGCAGATCTCTATCTAGCACTCATTACTGTAATAAAGCACTAATTTAATTTAATTGGCAGTGCTGGTAGGATAACTTCATAGTGTGACTCTTCAAGACACAAAGAAAGCATTTTGAAAAGCAGTTTATTTTCACTTTCTTGTTAAAAATGAATAGCCATATTGTTGAGATCAAAAGTAGCAGCAAACTCAGTCTCTACGTTTGAATTCCAGTGCGCCCAAGAGTGGTGTAAGGAAGTGTTAGGTGTGTTCCCTAGACTAGGAAAGCTCTGAGCACCAAGGTTAGGGGGCTGCTGGTGGGCTACCCCAGGAGATTTCAGGCCAGCAACATCTTTCAGTGATGTCATTTTTAGTTTGGGAACTATTGCTGGACATTTAGCATTTGGGAAGGTCTCCTAAAACCACCTGACAACCAGTTTCCTATATGATAACAATGAAATAGATAATGGATCTATTTTTTTTTTCCTGAAGGAAACACACTCACAAAGAGCCTACAACTGCATACTGTGAATAAATCACTTCCCTGCTCTCTAAGCCCATAGAGAAACACGGGCTCATTGATTAACTGTGCAAGTTAATAAACATAGTGCCTCCCCCGGTTGTGAAGATGAGAAACACACACCATTCACAGACCATTTTTTTCTCTTGATATAAAATTATCATCAGCTCAAAAACTGCAGGAAAGAATATTTTATAGGAAAATTAAATTAATGCATTGTTCTATGTATAATAACTAATGATCACACATAGAGATGAACATATCTTACATAAACCAAAGTATTAATTTCAGTACTGTGGTAGACAATGTTCTAGAAGAACAGATCTATTAAAATTTCCCCCCTCTCCTCCACTCTTGTGAGACCCCTCCTGGAGTACTACANGGAAAAAAAAAAATCCTTCTGTGTGAAGCCAGTGAGGTGCTGGCAGAGGCTGCCCTGAGCAGCTGTGGCTGTCCCTGGATCTCTGTTGGGGTTCAAGGCCAGGTTGGATGGGGCTTTGGGCATCCTGGGCTGGTGAAGGTGTCCCTGCCCATGGCAGGGGGTTGGGACTAGATGGGCTGTGAGGTCCCTTCCAACCTAAACAAGTCTGTGATTGTGTGGCTCTACGAAAATCATGTAAAGCTTTTTATCAAACTTTTTAAAGAGCAAACATTCCTACTGAAATTTTTGGGGTGAACCATAATAAATTCTTTGGCAGTTTTGTAGAACTGTCCTTGTGGATTTTTCTTTCTAAAACAACCCTAGTTTTCTTTGTAAATAGCATTATATGAAATGCATAAAAACCTAAAGGTATAAAACACCAAAACAGTTTTTTTGTGGTGTTGTTTTTCTTAAAAGCATGTTTCCTATTTAAATGGCACATTTATAAGTGAGTGAACATTTAGCCATCTTAATCCATTTGCATTCTGTTGAGATAAGTTATCAGTAGTTCAGTAATTGAATTTCTTTCTAATTCATACAGAGTCTGCCTGCAGGGGACACATTAACTTGTGGACCCAAAATTACATAAACATTCGGCTAGAAATCAAATAACAAAAGCCAAAACACACATACTCCAGAGCTTTGTGACAACTGAATTTTGAAGGATTTTCAGGGAGGGGGAGGGATGCAAGTGGCAAGTTTATTCTTGAGATACAACTTGAACAAACTGTGCCAAAAGCTCTTTTATAGTCCATAGCATCATCAGTATAGACATTACACTGACAGTGTTCAGAGGTAATAACTGCAGACCAGCACAACACAGCTACTGTGATGGAGCGGTGGCTCTGAGCACCACCCTTTCTGCTGTGGTTTGGTTGCCACAAGGCAATAAAAGGGAGTCATCAATATGGATATATAAAAGGATAGGTACACAGTTCCACAGAAAATGCAGATTTCTGCTGTATTACAGCCCACAGCCACTGTTTATTAGGTGTAGCTATGTAAACCAGCATAGATAGCATACATTATAGAGCAAACATGTCAAGACTCTCAGCTGTGTTGAACAGGACTCGATGATCCTTACGGGTCCCTTCCAATTCAGTATATTCTATGAAGTGTTGGAACAGGCTCCCCAAGGTGTGACCTCACCAGTGCTCAGTACAGGGACACAATCCCCTCCCCAGACCTGCTGGCCATGCTGTTTCTGATCCAAGCCAGGATGCCACTGGCCTTCTTGGCCACCTGGGCACACTACTGGCTCATGTTCAGTCTGCAGTCCATCAACACCCCCAGGTCCTTCTCCACCTGACAGCTGTCCAGCCACTCTGCCAAAGGCTTTACTGAAGTCCAAGTAAACCACATCCACAGCCCTTCCCTCATCCACCAAGTGGGTCACCTTGTCATGACCCTCTCCATGATCTTCCCCAGCACCGAGGGCAGACGGACAGGCCTGTAGTTCCCTGGATACTCCTTCTCTTAAATGGGCCTAACATCTGCCATCCCCTCAAGAAGAACTTCCCCAGTCAGCCAGGACTACTGGTAGATGATGGAAAAGGCTTTGGCAAGCACATCCACCAGCTCCCTCAGTACCCTTGGGTGGATCCCATCCATCCCCATGGACTTCTGAAGGCTCATGAGGCTGAATACCCAGGAACATCCTACCTTACTATTAAAGACTGAGGCAAAGAAGGAGTTAAGCATCTCATCCTTGTCCTCATCCTTTGTCATTATTATTCCCCCTGCACCCAGTAAGGGCTGGAGATTCTCCTTGACCCTCCTTTTACAGCTGATGTACCTGCAGAAACGTAGAAATGCCAGTGCTCATCCTTGCAGCATCTCCAAAAAATATTGTCCAAAGGACAAGCATAGGATTGAAACTTTAGGGGTGTGGCTCCTGGGAATGTAAATTTCTGTTGTTTTCCCATTTCTGTTGAAAATCAGAGCTTGCTTTTCTGTTGAAAAACTGAACCTCAAGTGTCTAAGACAACAGAACTATCAATTCCTGAACCTAGACTGAAAACAAACGCTTCTCTAGAACGGCATTTTCATGGCTTCTACAGTGTAAACAGCCTGAACCACCGGCCCTTCTGCAGTAATTTAACTATGTATTTGATGTTCAGGGTTGAATGTCAGTAACCCAAACTGAAGAGCATGTTAAGACATGAAAGGTACCCTTTAGGTTGGCAAAGGCTGGATGAGAAGATCATTACTAATTATAGCAGCAGAAATATAAGATAAATGTGAGTTGGCTTAAGGCAGAGAGAAGCCCAGAGAGATAACACAAATCAGCAAACATAATTAAAGCTTGTTACTAGATATTGATGATCTGGTTTGTCAGTTATTGCTGAAGGATTGTGGGTGAAAAATCACTGCATAAATTGCTATATCTGTGAATGGGAAAATTGAGGATTGTGGTTTTCAGTGCCAGTGGTACAAATTTAGCTGTTTACAGTTGATAAATTACACTGATTCGTTCTTGATATTTCCTTAGCGGCAAAGTCCATAACTCAGCCTGATTCATTTTCATGAATGGATTCTACATGGCTACAAAGGACACTAATTTTTGTTTCAGACTGATGGCCTGAGCATTACTCATTGTACTTGTTTGTGCAGCACGGCTTTGTTTTTCACAGGGCTTGAATTACCATTCACTCAGATGGCTGCTAGAGTTAATCTACTGCATCTAGCAGGTTGCAGATAAGTTTGAAGTAATTACTCATCTATTTTTAGCCTTTCTATTTTCCTCTGAACTCCTCAAAAAAAAAAAAAAAAGGAGATTGGGGTAGGGAGAGAGAAAGAGAGATTGTAATTTCAGGACAGTTTTTAGTCTGAATGAAGTTGGAAATTAAGTGGTCCAGGTCAAGACCCAGGAACAGGAATATCAGTGCTGAGTCTCTTCTTGTTTGCATTGACTGAACCAATAAACAGGCTAGAGGAAAGCCTGAAAATCTTAATTTTATAGAGGACTTCAGAATAGTACTAGGGAAATTAAAGGACAGGCATTGAGTGATGGGCATTAAACAGCACAGCTGAAATTGTGAATATTGTGCAAATGGGAGGCTTTGGCTTGGAAGGCATTAATAAAGTATGAGAAATAGATACAGGGAAAAGCAAAGCACCAATCAGTATGTAAGGCCTTTGGTAGGACAGGTAAGACAACATGAAAGACTTCTTCTACTCAGAACTTGCATAGTATTTGCATTGCAACATAAACAGGCATAATTGCACAATGACATCCAAGTGAACCAACCAATCAGCTGAGCCAAACTCTCACTAGTCCAAGCCACGTGAGTAATGTCCAAAATTCTCATGCTGTCAGAACCACCTCGTTATGGTTTGCATTATTATCCTGTAAGAGCGAGGGTGTGCTTCTGGAAGTCCTGTTATACTCTGGAACAGAGTGAAATATGGCAACCAAAGAGAGAATTTAAAATTTCTGAGAAATTGGGTCTATGGCCCAATAGCTGTGAATATGTACTTGTGAAAGCAACAGTGGAAATCATACAAAGATAAATTAAGACAAATTAGCTACAGTATATTCTGTTGAGATTACTAACCTAAATCTGTTACAAAATGACAGAATCCTCTAGATAACCAGGTTAAGCCTTAATGTCCTCCCTGGACATTAAAAGAAAATAATTTCAACAAAAACTATTAGAAGTAACTAAAAATAATATATTCTGGCATCAAAAACATATTATAAACAAGGGAAGAGCCTTTAAAAGGCCTTAAAATTTTACCCACGTTTACAGTGATTTGGAAAAGCTCTTTTTTGATGCAGAAGCCACAAGGAAAGGTGCTGCTGACCTTCAGAGTTTCCTCTAAAACTTCTCTATCGTGGTGTATCTCAAAGCAGCTTGTGTCTGTAACTGGAAATAAAGTTTAGCATATAGGTCCATCCTGGAGGGGAGGGAAAGTCTGTATGAGCAGTTATTTACTGGAAAACTGGAAATGTCAGAAGTATCAGATACGAAACAGCATGTGGGTATTTGAACTTCCAAACTGAGAGCAAAGGGCAAGGTACCCTGAGCAATGCCCCTGCTCTCCCTGGGAGCTGCCTATGAACCCTCTGGCATTTTAGAAGGCTGATTTGATTCCCTAGATCATATATATGTTTTGCTCCAGGAGATGCTGGTTCCTTATGGTCCCACTAAGAAAGGCACTCAGATCCTGTAGTAAAGTATCCCTTAAAATGCCATTTAGTGGAGCTAAATCTGTATAAGGGCAACATAGACAATGTCATGTCCACATGATGGAACCCGTGAGCTGGGCAGCACTGAAGAGCCACCCAACCAGGGCAAGGCATGCTGTGCAGATCCCATCCACACTGAGGCAAACTCATTTTGGTCTTCTGAGCTCTCTTAGGATTTTCATGAGAGAAAAGCTAAATCCTCACAGCACAGGGTCACAGCAACACAAAGTATTTACTTGTAATGGAAACAGAAAGGAGGAACAACCTTTGGAACCTTCTGACTTGACTGAAGCCAGACTTTCAAAAGTACATGGTTGAGGGAGTGGAACACCTTCCTTGTGAGGACAGGCTGAGGGAGCTGGGGCTCTTGAGCTTGGAGAAGAGGAGACTGAGGGGTGACCTCATTCATGTTGATAAATATGTAAAGGGTGAGTGTCAGGAGGATGGATCCAGGCTCTTCTCAGGGACGGCCAGTGACAGGACAAGGGGAAATGGGTCCAAGCTGGAGCAGAGGAGGTTCCATGTGAATGTAGGGAGAAACTATTTCCCTGTGAGGGTGGCAGAGCCCTGGGACAGGCTTCCCAGAGAGGTTGTGGAGTCTCCTTCTCTGGAGACATTCCAGACCAATCTGGACACGTCCCTGTGTGATCTACTCTAGATGATCCTGCTCGGGCAGGGGGTTGGTCTAGATGATCTCCAGAGGTACCTTCCAACTCCTGACATTCTGTGATTCTGTAATGTAGAAAACGAGTTTCTCAATTTCCATTTTACAGGAATATGGCAACACTGGGTTTTTTTGCACTTGAGCCACAGAGTTATTTGACACTAAACATAAGTAAAATCATATGTTCATGGGCAGGTAAGAAAACCTACCACAATCTTTGTCCTACGAGCAAGCTCATGTTACCTTACATGGGTTCATGCTTAGTTAAGTGGATTTAAATAGGAACATAGACTATATATGCTCTGGGCAGGTACTAACAGAATACTCCTCTTTCCATTCATTTCACTTCTATCTGATTTTTTTTTTAATACTCATAAAAGCCATTTTATTGCAACTTTTTCCTTAATTCACAGGAAAATTACAGGCTTCTTTGGTGACACATTACCTACTTGGAAAGGTGGGGGGGTTGTAGTTTTCTCAGTTCATTAAGTCACAAAATACTGAATAATTCTCTACACGCTGGCATGGCTCAAGTCACTGATTTAAGAAGGGCACTCTTTAGCTATGAGACATTGACAATAAAAGTGTTGCCTTGATTTTCTTGCTGAAACATATTTGTGGTGGAGAGAGTTGGCACAGCTCTACAGTTTATGAATTACTGCACTGTTTCCATGGATACTTCTCTGAATACAGTCACAGGTAGTAGTGTTAAAGTTAAGGCTGCAATTCCCCAACAATACCATAACTAGACATTTTCATTCTCTGACACACCCATTATTAAATTTTAACAAGCTACTTGAAATGGAAGTTTCCAGAATGTTAAAGTAAAGCAAATTTTTTTTTTTAAAAAAAAGTGCCATCTTTCTTCCCACCTCCAAAAAATTCATTTTATTTAGCTTATTGTCTGTAAAATTCTTTCACATCATGGTCCTACCAGGGCAAGGCTGAAGTACCACTATGAAATTACACCTCTGTGATTTTTTTTTTTTAATCTCTTTGGCACTAGCTATGTAAACGCATCCACAGTGAGCAGTGGAGCTGAACATTTCCCCTGTTCAAAATAACTCTTTGCTGCTGTCAAACGTTCCTCATCGCGTCTCTCTGAAGCCGCTGGTGCCAGGAAGGAGCGCAGCCAGCGGATGTCTCCAGAAGGACACGATGCAGTCTGCTGCTCCCTGACATGACGCAGCAGTTCTGGCTGGCGCCGGTCAGGGCAGCCCTTCAGAGTGGTTGGGGGTATAAATAACTGTCCTGGTTTCAGCTGAGATGGAGTTCATTCTCTTTCCTAGTGGCTGGGATCTTGCTGTGGTTTGGATGTAGGATGAGAATAATGTTGAGAACACACCGAGGGTTTAGTTGCTGCTAAGGAGCTGCAGTGCCCACCCTAAGACAAGGACTTGTCAGCTCCCCACCCCCTGCTGGGTGCACGGGAAGCTGGGAGAGCACAGCCAGGACAGCTGGCCCAGACTGGACAGAGGGGTTTGTCCTACCCTATGGCATCATGCTCTGGATGTGCCTGGGGAAGCGAGCCAGGAGGTGGGATCGCTGCTTGGAAACAGGGCGGCCACTGGCCTGGGTTGGTTTCCTTTCACACGTTGGGAGCGCTTGCGTTTGTGCATCACTTGGGTTGGATGATGAGGGTTGGAGGATGATGATGTTCATGATTATCATCATCACCACCATCTTCTTCCTTTGTTACCCTTGTAAACTTTCTTTACCTCAGACCATGAGTTTGCTTCCATGTTCCCCCCCAGCCCCCTGGGGATCAGACAGGTGAGTGACCAGCTGCACGGGGCTCAGTTACCAGCTGGGGTTAAACCACAGCAGTCTCTCTGACTCCAGTCTTCCTGCTTCCCAACACAAACTATTTACAAAAGGGAAGGATGTCCCATCTGTAAAAGTATGTGTGGGAAGGGGGTTGGGTTTGTCTCCACATGCCAGTCCTGCACACCCACCCCACGCTCTGGAAGTCATTTACCATTTACCTCTTGCAGTGCCCACAGCATCGAAACCCCCCGTTTTGCAGCCAGCCACACCACACTGTTGTGACACCTGAGTACTTCTGCTGTCACCAACCAGCTTCCCATGGGAAAGAGGCTGGAGCATGATAAAGAATTGTCACTGCATCTTAATGCACCACTCAGCTGGCCTGAACAATATGGAACACAACCATTGCGACAGAAGCGACGGGTGCTTAAGGGGATGACTGATAAGGTGCTAGATAACAGACTAATGAGCAATATGTGTATTATCTGGCAGTGAATTAGCAAGGATCAACACAGACCCACCACTCATACTGCACAATGAGAATGTGCAGGGTGGAAAACATTATTTATATAGCATTTGAAGCTGTCTGGTGCGAAATGAATGCCAAGGTGCTGCCAGCACCGAGAGCCCGAGTGTCTGTTTGACTTTTAGCTAAATAAATTAACATGTCAATAAAAGCACAGAAGTTTCATGGCAGAAGCAACCTTTAGGAAATAAATGGGACAACATACCAAGGCACATTGAACTGGACTGATTACAGATGCACAGGCACGAGGAGCCCATGGGCTCGTGTCTTTGAGCTTGGTCTGCTGGAGAGCTGCACCCTATCTTACCAGATGTTCTTTTGCCACTGGTATGGAGTATTTTGATTTGTTTATCATTGTTGACTCAATAGAGATGCTTACATATAAAAATCATCCTTGAGCTGTAGTCCCTACAGTCCGTGGGTATAATTATGAATTATAATTATGAATTTGGAGAGAGATCTGTTCAGAGCAATGCAAAACACTCCAGATGAAATGACAGCATACTTCTCAAAAGGAAAGCTGTGCAGGAAAGTGTGTTTTCATTGTTAAATCAGGATCTCATCTTTAGTTTTGTTTCTTTGTGTTCTCTTATCAACCAAGCTTGACAATGACTCCAGATCTCTGACTGGACTGATAACAATCCAGGATTCCTCTTCACTGCTGACTGGACACATCAGCCTTTCAGGTTGTTTTTTCCAGTCTCTTTAAGCTGCAGGCAGACTGGCTCCCTTTCCCCAGAGCATGAGGTAATGTTTTAGGAGCAATCTTCAGGCACTTACCCCTGCATATGCTGGGTGGACGTTCCTCAAGCTGCCTACCTGTATTAACTACCACAGCACCACACTGAGCCACCTCAGCACATGCACAGCCTCTCTGCCTCTCTGGAGACCAGTGTGTAAAGTGCACACTCCAAGGGGGCAGTGAAGGTCTGATGCTAAAAACAGTTGTTTGATTTGTGCTCTTCCAGCAAGCCCGCGATCGATGTGCCTGACACTGCTGTGCCTCTGATCTTTAACTCCTAGGGGCAGTCACCTCCCTAAGGCAAACAGAACTGGCTAACCTGGCATGACAAGGCAGGGTCAAAAATGTGGCTCCAGCACCCTGGAAAAAATAACATCTACCTGACTTGTATGCAGCATTTCAGGGCAGCAATCATCTTTTCCTTGAAAAGGTATTTTGGGGACTTGGGCATCCTGGTGGACAGCAGGATGACCATGAGCCAGCAGTGTGCCCTTGTGGCCAAGAAGGCCAAGGGCATCCTGGGGTGTATTAGAAGGGGGGTGGCCAGTAGGTCAAAAGAGGTTCTTCTCCCCCTCTACTCTGCCCTGGTGAGACCTCAGCTGGAGTATTGTGTCCAGTTGTGGGCCCCTCAGTTCCAGAAGGACATACAACTCCTTGAGAGAGTCCAGCACAGGGACACCAAGATGATGAAGGGAGTGGAACATCTTCCTGCTGAGGACAGGCTGAGGGAGCTGGGGCTCTTCAGCTTGGAGAAGAGGAGACTGAGGGGTGACCTCATGAATGTCTATAAATATGTAAAGGGTGAGTGTCAGGAGGATGGATCCAGGCTCTTCTCAGTGTTGGTCAGCAATAGGACAAGGGGAAATGGTTCCAAACTGGAACATAGAAAGTTCCATCTTAATATAAGGAGAAACTTTTTCCCTGTGAGGGTGGCAGAGTCCTGGGACAGGCTGCCCAGAGAGGTTGTGGAGTCTCCTTCTCTGGAGACATTCCAGACCAATCTGGACACGTTCCTGTGTGATCTAGTCTGGATGATCCTGCTCAGACTGGGGGTTGGACTGGGTGATCTTTCGAGGTCTCTTCCAACTCCTGATATTCTGTGATTCTTTGGTCTGTATATCTGAAGGGGAAAGTATCAAAACAAAACCACGCAAACACTATTCTTCCCCTTCTCAATAATAGGTGAAAATCATAATTATCTCTTTAAGAGCACTCCCAGTTCAACCTCCACAGTATTTCCTGTAAGCTCTAATGCAATTTTAAGCAAGTTTCTTTCTCTTTATGGCTGCTTCCCTCCCTCCAGCCCCCCATGTCTGCAGAAAGGAAACTACTACAGAAACAACCCACACTGAGATCTCTCAGCTTAAAAACAGTTTTCAAGGACTACAATTCCAGGAGGACTACAATTTTCAGGACATCCCATGTAGATGCTGAGCACGAGTCAATCTGAAGTACAATGTATATCCACATGTTTCTGAGTTCATGAAAATCCCATCCTCCTACCACGGAAGACATCAAGGAATCCTCTCAGCAGCTTCACTTGAGGATCATACCACTCTCCCCATCAGGGCTCATGCAAAACAGTGCAAATGGCAATGTCAGCTCTCAGAGCATTAAAGGAACTGTAATTAACAGCAATAACATTTCCATGGTTTTAATAATTCAGGAAGGCTGAATTTACAATGTTTACTGCAGCTCTGTTATCATCATGACATCTGTAAATAATAATCGGGCACTGAGTTTAGATCTTAATATTTCATCATGTTTCTTTGCAAATTAACTATGTAATTATATTTGAATGCAAGTATTATATGCAAATTATCCTCTAATTTAGAGGATCTTTATACATTTGATAAACAAAATCCTCTCTGCTAAACCCCCAGTTGGCCTTATAAAGGAGAGCTTTGAAAGCATCAAGCCTTCTCACCTACTAGACATCCCAACTGCAGATTTCTCTCCTCTCCTCAAACTTCCTATTAGAGGTCAGGCTTCTGCTCCAGCTAAATTGAATGGTTTTTCCACTGCTATCAGCAGCATCATTTTTTCAGACATTATCAATGGGTGCAAGAAAACGTTCCATATATTCTTACTCCTTTAGAATACAATGTTTCCAAGGTAACTGTACCCAGGAGATCTACTAATAGCAAAACTGGCAAATCATGTAACTTTTATTTGAAAATTATTTTTCTAAAGAGCAGAGGAATTGCATTCCCACAAACTTTTCCCTTCGTAACTCTGTCAGTCTTTTTAACACAATCAAAGAATTCAAACTGTAATGCCAAGGATTTATATATAACCATGTTGGCAGTAGAGAGAGAAGGTGTCCTGGGATGATTATATTGTACTGCTAAGCATTAGCTCAGAGGAAAGAAATTGGGTAAAACTTAGTTATGCTGCATGGATAGTCCAAAGGTTTCAGAGAAAATAAGAACCAGCAAAAACCTCTGTCCAAGTCAACCAAACCTGTATACTTTCACTTATGTTGAGCCAGCAGTGTGCCCAGGTGGCCAAGAGGGCCAATGGCATCCTGGCTTGGATCAGGAACGGTGTGGCCAGCAGGAGCAGGGAGGTGATAATCCCCCTGTATTCTGCACTGGTGAGGCCTCACCTCGAGTACTGTGTCCAGTTTTGGGCCCCTCACTTCAAGAAGGACGTTGAGGTGCTGGAGCGTGTCCAGAGAAGGGCAACGAGGATGGTGAAGGGTCTGGAGAAGAGGCCCTATGAGGAGGCTGAGGGAGCTGGGAGGGTTTAGTTTGGAGAAGAGGAGACTGAGGGGAGACCTTATTGCTCTCTACAACTCCCTGAAAGGAGGTTGCAGTGAGGTGGGGGATGGTCTCTTCTCCCCAGTAACAGGTGACAGAACTCGAGGAAATGGCCTCAAGCTGCACCAGGGAAAATTTAGGTTGGATCTTAGGAAGAACTTGTGTCCTGAGAGAGTCCTCAAGCATTGGGACAGGCTGCCCCGGGAGGGGGTTGAGTCCCTATCCCTGGAGGGGTTTAACAGATGGGGAGATGCGGGGCTTGAGGACATGGTCTAAGGGTAGACTTGGGGGCGGTAGATAAATGGTTGGACTGGATGATCTTAGGGGTCATTTCCAGCCTTAACAATTCTGTGATTCTATGACTCTATGATTCTATGATTTATTTATTTAAATGAACATTAGGCTTTATTTGTTGCTACAAAGAGTTTAACGTCCCTAGAGAGTATTTCAGTACAACACTGAAAACCAAGTTAATAGAATGATGGAATCCCAGAATCCCACAATCTCCTGGGCAGGGGACTGAGCGCATCGTCCAGATGCTGCTTGACCTCAGCCCAGCTGGGGGCTGGGACCACTGCCCTGGGGAGCCTGTGCCAGTGCCCAACCACATTTCAACCATACTCTTATGGGTCATTGGGGACCTCACCAGATCGCCATGTCTTTTTGAATACAATGGCTGGTGGCTTGGCAACTACATCTGCCAGTTCCCTCAGGACCTACGGGTGGATTTGATCAGGTCCCATGGACTTGTGCACCTCCAAGTTCCTCAGATGTTCTCTGACCTGCTCTTCAAGTACTTCATGGAAGTTAGTGTTGAGCTGCCTCATGAGAGCCTAAGAGCATCACGCAGGCCAGACTTCCAGCAGGGTTAACTCTCTTACGGTACCTAAAGACCCACACAAACCAAACAACTGCAAATGCAATTACTTACACAAACATTTACTCAACTACTTTGGGGAAATATGATTTTGTTTTTTTTATACACAGTGCTCATGCTACACTACAAGTCTTTAAATACAGCAAATTCTTCGTTTTCGATGAAGCGACAGAAGTCCTCAGATTAGAGGCTTTGGGGATCTATGCTAGTAAGCAGCTTAACTTAATGGTACAGAGAGTGATCACACTTGTTTAGTGAAATACTGACAGAGAATTAAAACAGGCAAAGCATGCACTGAAAGCTAAATGGGCATTAATACCTCCTATGCCAGTGATATACCACTTGGTAACAAAAGAATAAATAAATAGTTACTGCCATCTGCCAAAGGAAGGCAGCAGAAATCCAATGTCTGGCTCATTAGAAGTGGGCCAGACTGAACTCTCTGCACACCTTCTAATAAGGACTCTGAGGGCTAAAGGAAGGAAGGAAATCGTCTGTGGGTCATTTATGAAGTCAATTTCTCCGATTCTCTGGTACACAAGTGTTTTGATATACCAGAGATGTGTTATTTTAGTGGGTAGATATGAATGCAGGTGAAATACCCAGGTGAACCTGGTAACAGAGCAAGAGCGGGTCTAAGCACTCCCTGAGTGGGACCCAAGCGCAGCTCCATGGCAGGTGAAGGTGAGCCAAGAACCCCACGGTGCCAGGCAGCCCGACCCTGCGCTGCACTTCACATGTCACTGTAACACAGAGGAGGAAAACAAGCCACCTTTTGGTGTCAGCCCTTGTCCATGGACCTGCACCGTGACACGATGCTCTGCTGACAGCCGAAGTGCTGCGCAGTCAGTCTGTGTGAGGCTCGGATGCAGTGAGGCTAAGCCACAGTGCAAGCAGAAGTCATTTTTTTTTTCTACCAAGATGCTACACTTAAGAGCTTAAACAGAAACCTGTCAAGGTAGACAGAAAATGATGCATGAGAAAGCATGTCCTACAAAAGGAGTCAAAACACATACGGGTTTTGGCTCATAAAGATCTTTTTTGGCAGACTGGATTACACTACTTTTGCCCTGATTTCCTGGAGTCTGAAAAATATTGATGATCCAGGACTTTCCAAGAATATTTTATAAAAGCAGTGTAACAAGTGTTGAAGAGAATGATGCAGTATTACATCTTTGAACCATGGAGACTTCAAGTGTAAAAATCCTAAGAAAACAATATAACCAGACAGACATCTACACGGAGGAGGATAATGTAATTGTAGAGAATCCAGAGAGATAAATGCCTGCATCCCAACTTCCCACAAAGACAGGTATTGCAAAAGCAATTTACAAGGTGATCAGAGCAGCACCAAGTAGGAGGGTTGCAATGTTAGCTGTTCTTTATTGCGGTCCACAGACAATCAGGCAATTTACACTGACAGCATAGGCTAGCAGGGGATGAAACCTCCTTTTAAATACCAAAAAGGCATGGATTAATTGGTAATCAGGAGGTGGGTGTGACCTAAGGCAGCCTAACTGACTTTAGGCTTGAGCTGGAACTTCCCATGCCCATCCACCAAACTGGGATATTGATGCACGGGCAGCAGAAGGATGTGAGACAAATAAAGGCTACAGACTAGTGCACAGAAGATCCTCAGGGCATGTCTCCTCAGGGACAGCTGAACAACCACAAGTCCATTCACTCACTCCTCTGCTCCCAGTGAGATGGGGAGAGAGTTGAATATGGGAAAAAAAAAACAAACCAAACTCATGGAGATAGACAGTTTAATAAGACAGGAAAGGATAACAATATTAGTAATAATAATAATTATAATATACAAAGCAAGCTATGAACAGCATAGTTCCTCACCACAAAAGGTTGATGCTCTACAAGGCCTTAAGCTGCTCCATCTCCTGACCCACCTCCCAGTTTTATCCAGAATCTGTTTTCATCCAGCATCAAATATCCTTTGGTCAGTTGGGGTCAGCTGTCTTGGCTGTGTCCCCTCCCTGTCTCTTGGGTGCCCCCCACCTTCTCTCTGGTAGGCATGTATGANCCTTCTCTCTGGTAGACATGTATGAGAAGCTGAATAATCCTTCAATGCTTGGCAACAACTAAAACACCAGTGTGTTACTAACACTGCTCTCATTCTAAACCCCAAACACAGCACCACACCAGCTACTATGACAAAAAAATTAACTCTATCCCTGCCGAACCCATGACACTTGATACACCCCCTCAGTATTCCACTGACAAACTGTGATGCCCTTCTCCAGGGGCAAGAACTACTTGAGATGGATGTAGGAGCAATTCATAAGATGTTTTCATATCATATGACTTAATTACTTAAATGTAATCACATCACAGAATCCCAGAATCTCCTGGGCTGGAAGGGACCCATCAGGCCCATGGAGTCCAGCTCCTGGCTCCACACAGGACCAGCCCAGTCACAGCAGGGGACTGAGTGCATCGTCCAGACGCTGCTTGACCTCAGCCCAGCCGGGTGCTGGGACCACTGCCCTGGGGAGCCTGTCCCAGTGCCCAACCACCTTTCAACCATACTCTTAATATTTTTTTTTCCTGAGTTGTTACATTTAATCCTGAGCCCTGCACAGTTTCATTGTAACTCTTTGTAAGACTTTTTACAACACTCTTCACCATGAAAATCCATCAACCACTTGTTCATTTTTCTACCTCTGTCCCCCTTGAAATCCTTCATGGTCTTCCTTAATTCTAGCAATTAGCCACTATCCATTACTAACTCTTTCATCAGTTCAGTTAATGTACTTTCCAGAAAATTAAAATATATTTAACCCCTTAAGCTCTCAGAATCTCTAACAAGAGGGTTGTATGCAAACAGTTTAATGTTGATCACAGTTGTTTGAAGATGTATCTATATTTATATATGTCTATATTTTTATATATATATATATCCAAGCTCAAACTAAAACTCCTTTGGCACAGCCCTTACTATAGCCCTGTGAACACTGTAGATGATGGAAGAGAAACTGTCAATTACTGAAATTCAGTCTCATACAATTTTTTACTTAGAAGATCCTCTTAGAGCATTTAAAGTCTGTTTTCATCACTTGTTGCCAGTATTTACCAAAGATTTGGAATAAAGTCTTCCCAACTATTGCTAAAAGATAGGGTTGCAGTAACATTATATTAGAAAGTAGCTATAAACTGATTAGTTTTTCCTGTGGTAATGATATTGTCAAGTAACTAGAGCATCCATACTGGTATCAGAGCTCACACTGAGCGTGTATGGCTCATAGGAGTATCTATAAATGTTTGGCTTTAATGAAACATAGGTTTTTTTGTTTAATTACTTGATATCACTAACACAGTGATTTAAGCTTCTAGCTGAAAGGTTAGGCAAGTATCCAGAGCCATATTATTTTCAGGCCAAATCAGAAATTCAGCTGATGTAGCACAAGGGGGGAACATTTATTTATTTAAACTACACATTTTTTGAATTGTTTCCCAGGCTACATATCACCAGCAACCTGTCAGCTAGTCTGTCTCTGCTTCACTGCCCAACTGGACACTGAAGGAAGAAAAACCTCAAAAGCTTTCACATTGAGAAAGTTAAGCATCCTTTATGGCCAGCTGCTCTGTAAAGCAGTAATTCAAAGTACACATAATATTTATGCATGAAACAACTGATTCACTTTGTAACTGAACATTTTGGTGTTCAGGCAGAGGACAGACACCCACCAAAGTCACTCTGTCACTCCCCTCTCAGCTGGAGAAAATATCTGTGGAGAGGCTGAGGAGTGAGAGAAGGACAGGGAGAGATCATTCCCCAGTCAGCGTCACGGGCACAACAGACTCAGCCCAGCAGAAAGGACAGAAACTCTCTCATTTGTGACACTGCCCTGCACACCCAGAGAGACCAGAGTCGGGGCAGGAGAAGCACAAACAGCTCTTCAAACCCCTCCCCCCGCCCCTCCCTTCTCTGCAGACTGACCTGGAGCCAGGATTTCTCCTCCCCAGGATGGCCCAGGGCAAAGGGTGGGAATAGGGGATGGAGGCTTCAGTCTTGGGTCAGTTCCTCCGGAGTTGTTCTCCTTCGTGGGGGGGAAATTTCTCACACTCTTTCCCTGTGCCAGCGTGGGGTCCCACCCACGGCAGACAGTCCTCCAGGACCTTCTCCATACTGGGTCAGCAATGAGCCTTCACTGAAAAAATATAGTAATGGATTTCACTCTTCTTCAAGCACTTTAAAATGAACCTTTACCACACTATCAGGTTAATGTGGGATCACTTGTATCACTTACTCTCTGATGAAGATAGCAGCATCTTGCAAACTGGTCCTTAATCCAAGAATTAAACTTCCAGACCTGTTAAAATACTATGCCAGAAAGCCAATGTGCATGCATATGCATGTACCTGCTATTAAAAACAAACCCATACAATTCTACATGTGCTCAAAGACACTGCAAAGAGGTCTCCTCAAAGATGCTTCTCCAGAATTGCCAATAGAGCTAGGGGCCCTCAAAATGTACTTGTCTCCAAGCAGAACTTGTGCAGTTGACTAGCACTGCTTAAAGGTAAGATTGTGCTTACCCATATTCAGTTAATGCAGCATCATCAATTCTCTTCTAACAATTTTACAAGAATATATCAAATTCGAGTTCTGTCCTCTAATATGCTCGTTTATTCCATTATTTATGTCTTTCTTATGGTCTTAAAAATGACCCTTACAGAAAGGATTAGATTTTTTTTTTTGACAGTAAATCACTGAAAAGATCCCTCTGAGCACAGTTAATCAATGAGTCTTACATTTACCTTCTCATAGTTCCATCTAGGCTATGTACCCCTGTCTTATTTATGAAGATGTCAAAAGAGACAGGTATCTCTCTCTTACTCCGTTCACAATGGATGACCTCTGTGGGTCTGTAACTCAAAACATGGCCTGTTCATTTCTCAAAAAGAAATCAGAATCATAGAATTATTAAGGTTGGAAGAGATCGTTAAGATCATCCAGTCCAACCATTAACCTACCGCCACCAAGTCTACCCTTAGACCATGTCCTCAAGCACCGCATCTCCCCGTCTGTTAAACACCTCCAGGGATGGGGACTCAACCCCCTCCCTGGGCAGCCTGTTCCAGTGCTTGAGTGCTGGCACTGCAGGTGGNTCCTTTCAGGGAGTTGTAGAGAGCAATAAGGTCTCCCCTCAGTCTCCTCTTCTCCAAACTAAACACCCCCAGCTCCCTCAGCCTCCTCGTAGGGCCTGTTCTCCAGACCCTTCCCCAGCTCCTTCAGCCTCCTCGTAGGGCCTGTTCTCCAGACCCTTCCCCAGCTCCCTCAGCCTCCTCATAGGGCCTGTTCTCCAGACCCTTCCCCAGCTCCCTCAGCCTCCTCTCAGGGCCTGTTCTCCAGACCCTTCACCATCCTCGTTGTCCTTCTCTGGACACGCTCCAGCACCTCAACATCCTTCTTGAAGTGAGGGGCCCAAAACTGGACACAAAATTAGCTGGCTTTTGGCAAATTCATGTTGCCTGGCAGTGATTTCTTTGCAACCCTCCAGGTGCTTGCAAATGGTCTGATTAATTTTAGACATCGAAGTTGAGTGGATTGGTATAAGTTTTTTACCTCGGCTCTCCCATAGATTACTGTTTCACATTATCCAGTACTTCCAAGTTTTCAGAAGATATAATTCCTCAAGGGTGACAGCTGACACTTCTGAGATGGCTTCAGACATTTCTTTCAGTTCATCATGCCCAATGTCTAATGTGACATTAGCCTTTCCGTGGTGTGGGATCACACCCTCTGATCATCTCTGTGGCCTCCTCTGGACTCGCTCCAACAGCTCCATGTCTTTCCTGTCCTGGAGACCCCAGCACTGCAGGTGTGGTCACCCCAGAGTTGAGTAGAGGGGCAGGGGTTGTCAGAGAACTTTCCACTTCTCTGATTCCATGAGTGAAGGGAGACAATCCCATGCATCTCTCACCTCCCCAACCATCAGCACACAGCACCCCACTCTCTTTTTCTTGTAATGAGTCCTATGCACATGGAAAGGGATCATGGATGCTTGGTAGAGTAGAACCATTTGAGGACCTACCATGGAGACTCCTGCACTAGAACGGAGTTACGGTTACGTGGCCTATGACAAATCAGTGCAGTTAGATTTACTTTTAGAGAGAAATATCAAGTCTAGAAAATTAATAAACGGGGTTAAAACTGTCACTGCACTGCAGCAACTGAAATCCTTTTCCAAGTGTTTGGTATACATGGAAAATTCAAAGGGCAAGCTTGTAATTCTGGCTTTGTTTTCAGAGAATGGAGAATTTGAGGTGGTGTTCAAAGTAATCACTAAGATTATGCAAATGATCATGCAAAAAACCCCTCAAACCCTATTTTTTCTTTGATGTTTACAACATCCCTGAATG
>VXBZ01010546.1:94321-136608 GCA_013399135.1 Heliornis fulica | reverse complement strand
TGAGCAGATCTTCCACCTGCTGGCACCTCACACAGGCGGGATCGCTGCCGTCCTCCCCCGGGGGGAGCCGGCTCTGCACCCCCACAGCCAGAGACCTGCACAGCCCCGCTCCTGGGCTCAGCCCTGGGCAGGGTCTCTGTCTGGGTCACCACTGTCTGCTTGGGGAGAGCCCCCTGCCTGCTGGAGACCATGGTCACCTGTGGTGAGAGGGTCCCGAGTGAGGCGGGACAGAGCTCTCCTGCTGTGCGCCATGGTATCTCATGTTCAGAGTGCTCGTAACAGCACACAGCACACACCATGCTGGGTTTTGGGATACTCAGAACCACAACAGTTGTTCTCAATTCAAGCTGTGATGGAAATCCTCCCACGGTTTCCTGACGCAGCTTTACACTCAGGCTGATGAGCAGGGACGCGGACTAGGACTGAGAGACACTCTGCAAAGATCAGAGGCTGCCCTACATCTAAGGACACAACTTGTAGGAGGAGACTCACCACCACTCTGGTGCCTTTCCCAGGCACCAGCCACAGCAGGATGGCTCTCCTGGTGCCTACAGAAGAGATGCTCGTGCTCAGTACCAGACTCCTCCACACATACCTCACACTCCCTCTTTGCTCTTCCACAGTGTCAATTACAAGGCCTTGATATCTCCTGCACGGCTCCTGGAAGAGGTGCAGGGAGTAATTTTAAGCTTCCTCCATCTCTGTGTTTGCAAAGACAGTAAATGTTTAGTTTTGATGCTTGATCATCTTTGTGACACACAGTGTCCCACTGAGCTTATTTCAATCCTTTTTGCATTCCCCGTTCGATACATATGTGAGGCTGCAAGACAAGAGCATGAACTGACTTGGTGTGCAGTCAGATACCAGCTTCAGTGCAACAGAGAGACTTCCTGTCCCAGAAGTTGTGTTCCTGAGAATCTGACACGAATTTTTAACTGAGGGTTGAGTTTTCTGAACCAGTAATTTGTGGCTGATGTTTTGTGTGTGCTACCAGAACCGCTTCATTTGTTAACACATTAATCACTTACTGTATTTAAAAGATGCACAGAATAAATAATATCCCGTGGTTTTCTCATTTCTTAACTGGATGTAACTGAAAACCAGGTAAACAGTAACGTTATTTATCCAATCAGCACTTACTATCTGGGCCTGTCATTTAATTTGAAAGGTTATAATGTGGCATATATAGATACTGATCAGCAGCTTGTCAGATTGGCCAAAATGAATTGGCCTACTTTATAAAGTAAGTAGATAATTTACAGTATCTGTCCCCAGGATCATTAAGGCACAGTGAAACATGGATGCTTTCCTTTATCTGAAGCCTGAAGCTCCAACCTATGTGAAACTTTCTTAATGCTTAATTAGTGGTAATTAGGCATCAATACAGATCCAATCTAATTGAGGGGATGGGACAGCTCTCCAGCTTGGTGGCTGCTGCCAGAGGCAGAAGAACATGCTTCTCTAATACTCATCAATTCAGCTTGATTCTATCCAAATTTCCTGTTGTTTTTCTATAAGCTTTGCCAAACAAAATTGAACAAATCAAGTGTTTTCTGCTGAATAAAATAACAGCCTGAAACTTTGAGAATCTAGTAATGTTTCTTTATGAAATACTGTCATATAAAGCACTTTATATATTGCTGCATAACAATATACCACTTTGAAAGTGTTTTCATGTCACAGCACAATGTTTTGCAAGACCAAACTCCTGCAGATCAAGAAGAACCACGTTACCACAAGTCAGGAATGCATGAGTGTGGGTTTTAGGGAAAAAAGCTTGCTGTGGTTTTTGATTTTCTCAGACCGAGGTTGCTTTCCGATGTCTCCGCTCTATCTTCCCCAGCCAAGATAGGATTTTGTCTCTGCAGGAAATCAAAAGCCAAATTCAGAGTATGAACAGAAGGGTCTGCATTCAGCTGGTTAAGTGTCTTCTGCTCTTTTGATAGGCATTGCCTTATTTCCACAGTTGGTGAAAGAGGCCACAGGAGCAGGAAGTCTTTTTTAATGAAAAGCATCTGCATCATCACAGAACCACAAGGTTGGAAAAGACCTTGGAGATCATGGAGTCCAACCATCCCTGTCCTCTCCTAAACCACCTCCCTGAGCACCTCATCTCCCCATCTGTTCAATACCCCCAGGGGTGGGGACTCCCCCCCCTCCCTGGGCAGCCTGTCCCACACCCTGACAGCTCTTTCAGGGAAGGGCTTTTTCCTAACACTTCATCTGAACCTGCCTGGTGCAGCTTGAGGCCATTCCCCTTGTCCTATCCTGTAACTTCCTCCTTTTTATTGATACTGGGCTCAATTTAAGATGCAAAAGCTGAAAGTGGAAGAACAAGCTGAAAAATCACACACATCTTCAGTAGCCACCACAGAAGCCACTCAGTGAGACCTACAGCCACAAAACCCAGCATGGGGGTGAACAATATCCTCGGAGCGTAACGTGCTTTACATTTGTCTCTGGTCACAAAGCAAATCCAAACAATACCAGGAACACTATTCCAAACCCATGTGTGTTCTTTCTTTTCTGGAACAAATGGCAGATTTCACTCTCATGGCTCCTGCATTTAGAAACTCCATAACAATCTACCAGTTGACAAAATATTTTAGTAAACTGCAGCTGGGGGCTACAGTAATTGCATATTTATTACAAAGCAAAATGTAAGCCAGCAGTGTTAAATAAAGCTTTAAATAATTGAGAAACTTTACATGCTCTGCTCAGAAAATAAAATGCCACTGCTCAGCTTTTTGTACAATTTGTGATGTTTTATGATGTTTTATAAAATCTAAAACTTTTAAGACATTGCAAGAAATGCTTATGGGGAATGGCTTCATGTAACTGACCACATCAAAGATGCTTTGCAGCAGTGCCACGTGTGAAATTTCCACTCCATAAGAAAGTTTTATTGAGGTATAACCAGAGAAAAATGGGAACTGTGTGAGCTCTATTCATAAATACAGTCATGACTGACACTCCTTTCAAGGCAGTGGGTTAAGTAAAGTACCATGTTTCAGACAGACTCCTCTAGTCCAGTCAAGGCTTTACAGCTCTCACTCAACACCCTCTCACACATACAACTGGCAAATTGTTCAATTTCTCTTCTGGCTAAAATCATACCTTCCTTTCTCAGTTCTGAATACTTCTTGTTTGTTTCTTTCTTTTTTTTCTGGGGAGGATTTGTGGAAAATTTCTTTGCAGTCATGAAAAGATCTAAGTAAACTTTCCCCTGATCTGAACGGGGAAAGGAAAGATGAAAATCTGAAAGAACCTTGACTATTCCACATTGTGATTCTTTCAAGTGGTTAATTATAGGGGTTTATCTCCTTTCTTGTGTAAAATCGATCATACAAAGGAAAATCTTCCAAGGAACAGTCCAGAAGTACCAGAAGGTCTCTCGTTTGGAGAATATGTTATATGGTGTACTTTATAGTATGAAGTATCTGGGTTGTGAATAATCAATGCAGAGAAAGTATTTCTAGTAAATATCTCTAGCAAATTGGGTAATTCTACTCTAAAATATTATTTGTCTCACATCATTGTGTGTGATGATTCTGATGCACCTCACAGCCACTTTGATTTTATTATCCTATTTTCAGATTTTTGCTGCCATATATTGATGAGTGATTTGATCTTATGTCCCATAAAACAGTAGGCTGTGAAGTAAATGATATCAGTATCAAAGAGCAAGTCTGACAGCACATCTTCATGAGCTGTGATATGCCTGGCAAGGACACTCAGCATGGTAGGGAAGTACTTGTGCTCAGAAGTACAGCACCAATGATTGTCCTGCTTACTTCCAGATATGTTTCTAAGCAAACTTCTTTTAATGTGTGGGTTTTCAGCAGCCAAATGTTAATTACTTCTCAACCACCCATGAAACTGCTTAATGCATCTCATTAAACTGACATTAAAGCATGTGCCCATGTCGAAGGCACAGGTTTTTCTACAGTCCACCATTCCACCAAAAGAGGCTCTCAGAAATAAGATCCCATTTCCCCTTAGCTGAGCACAAAGTGTAGGGGGATGCTAAGGGCTGTTCTCTTCAGCTTCTCTTGGCCCAACACAAACAAATTCTTTGAAAGGAGAAACCCCTCTGGCCATATTACCATTCACTTTGGGAATTCAACAATGGGAACTCAAAAATGGGAACAGGGGGGATTCTGGCTTCTGACACAACATGCTCAGGGATGCACTTGTAGCAGTGCAGCTACAGACTGCCTGCTCTGTGGCCATCACAAAAATGGACAAGCACCTTGCAAGGTGATTTAAAAACCTGGGCAACTATGTACAATAATTAGTGCTTTGAAGGGCTTGAATTTATATGAAAAATGGATGAGGGACAAACTGAGAGTGAACATAAACAAAGAAACTGTTTGCTGAGTGAAACCCTGATGTCTGAATGAGCTCAAGATGGCTCGAATTTAATCTGTTCTGTGACCTCCTTCTGTAGGTTCCACATCCTGGAAGTAGGATAATGCCATTTCCCTATAATTTGGTTGTGTAGGGCCAGCTTGTGACTTACATCAGTGTCCTGATAAGCAGGGGAATAGCAATACTTGGATTTTAAAATGCCCAAATTATTGGGAGAACGAGGCAAACATGCACAAAGTTGGAAGAATGGTAGCCCCACTTTAAAGGACAAAAGTGTTCACTGTGCAGACAGTTATGATGTTAGTCATTATTACCTTGAGCCTATGGCTTCCTGACAGGGGCAGCGAAGGGGCAGGCACCCATCTCCTCTCTGTGGGGACCAGGGACAGAACCCGAGGGAACAGCATGAAGCTGGGACAGGGGAGGGTCAGGGTGGTTGTCAGGAAGAGGTTCTGTCCTGAGAGGGGGGTCAGGCACTGGGACAGGCTCCCCAGGGCAGTGGTCCCAGCCCCCAGCTGGGCTGAGGTCAAGCAGCGTCTGGACGATGCGCTCAGTCCCCTGCTGTGACTGGGCTGGGCTGTGTGGAGCCAGGAGCTGGACTCCATGGGCCTGATGGGTCCCTTCAGCTCAGGAGGTTCTAGGATTCCATTTTCTGCAACAGAGCTCAATCCTCTAGATATTCTTACAGTCAGCTGGGCTGGGGCTTAAGCTTTTATAAAAGTCTGAAGATGACAAGGTGCTGAAACAGCCCTAGGGGGAGAAAGAAGACTACAAGTACACACTTTCAGAAAGGTCAATCCTCTACTATAATTGCTTACATTTTTATATTAGAATGCTGCATCTAACTTTGATAGCAAAGTTTTACAAGTTCTCTCATGCTTCTCCTTCTATCTTTCATTTTTCAGAATGAGAGAGTGACGCATTTGTTGCTGGGCTACTTTGACCCTTTATTTCATTTTTTTTAAGTGAAAGAACTGAGGAAACTTTTAATAGGCAAGTGGTGGGACGTAGGAGGTAAATGCCAAAGGAATACATCCCAAGGTGTGGGCTATTCACACCTGAAGGCAATGTAACTATTTCTGTCCTTTCTTGGAGGCTCCATCTCACAAATGCATTCAGACTATAAAGACTAAGCAGTCAAAAGGATAATATGTGCTTCTGCTTTTGCCTGTTCAGAGCTAACAAACACTACAATATCAAAACAGGACCTTTGTGTCATGACAATTACTCTGCTTCCACTATTCAGTCACCACTTGAGGACACAGTTATTTTTTTACATACCTAGTGCATTCTTACCCAGGAACTGGTCCAAAACCCAGCAAGATAAACAATATGCTTCCCATTTGTTCTGTGGGCACCAGGTGACATTAAGAATTCCAAAACTGCACAGAAAACATGTCTCAGGAACAGATTTTTTTTATTTTTTAATGTCTTTTACCAAATAATTAATTTAGGAATGAGGAAGAAAGGAAAACACTTCTTCAATTATGGGTAAGATTAGTTATCCCTAAAGTCCTCTATTCTAGCAGCCTGACCTGTTTTTGCAAAATTAATGAAGTTTCCACTAGGATGCTGTGGTGCAAGTCCTGGAGCTTCTAACTCAGATGCAGAGCTGAGGGATCTTTTTGGAACACATGAGGAAAAGACAGAGAGAGAAACAGAGAAAGAAAAGTAAGATTCTGTAACTTTTGTCTTGTCCCACAGCCTTTCTTGGGTCTACTTGCTACCTCTATCACTGAAGGTGTAAGATGAGTTGCATTTTTTGCCCAAATACCTATTCCATATTTTCTTTCTGTCACATAAGTGTTTAGCTGTCTCTTTTTCCATGATGTGCTTTCCCACCTCACAAAACTTTGTAATGTTCTGACATTCTGTACAACATGTTGCATGTTCTTGTAGGGACAAGGGGTAAATCTGAAAAAAAGAGATGCAAATGCATGTTAAATAGCAGAGATGGCCTTAAAAAGTGAAGCTGTGGCAAAATCCTTGGATGAAGACAGAGCAGAATATCAATAAAAAGAAAAAAAAGACTCTTTGTACTATGCCTTCTGCTAGAATATTTCCTCTTTTTGTGTTTCCAAAGTTCCAAGAAGATATGGAAACAGCTAAAAGAACTCAAAAGAAGGGAATAACAGGTCTGTGAGTTGGGAAGCAAGATATAAGGCTCACCTTACTAAGAATCTACTTTAAGATACAAGGGAAAGATGTCTCAATGATGTGCTGAAAAACCTGGAGTGTCCAAATAAAGCCTGGTGAGCAGGGCACCACACAACTAAGAACATTGGATACAAGTTCCTGCTAGACAAATTCAGCTGTGAAACACATGCAACCTCATCTTTGGAAGGATGGTCAAGGGAATGACTTAGCAGTGCCTTACAGCTGATGAACATCTTCCAGATGGAACTGACTATCTTTCTAAAAGACATATTTGAATCCATCTTTCTGTATAAACTCTTTGCCACCTGGAGGGTAAAAGAAGGGCTGGGGAGGGTCTGTAATCATTCTCTCAGCCTCAGAATTAATAAGTGGAGGTCCTTGCAGTTGTCTGCCTTCGTGGATCTTGTTTAAAAAGAATTACTTGTTTGGCCTTTAGTATAACCATAACGATGGTAGTTTTGAGTTAAAACAATCATTAAACTGATTCTAGGCCTTGGGTCTCCCACCAGTCAACTTTTTAAATTAAAAATTTATTTCCCCTCTTTTTGACTACTTCCACTGTACTCTAATATATCAGCTAGGGGTAGCACTGAGAGAAATAGATCACTCCCTAGAAAAACCCTCTGTGGTATGTACAGCTCAGATGCACAGCATCATACTGCTTGTGAGGCTTCAGGTTGGGAAGAACATTTTCTCCAAATGAAACTAAGAGACATTTGAGGCATTTTATTTTCATGCAGAGAAATGAGCTGTTGGATATATATTGCCTGAGAAATCCTATCATATTGTTAGGAACTCAGGCAGTGACAAGTGGATGTCTTTATTAATGTCATAAATTTTAGAGCTAGTTGGAATACTGAATTATCTGGCACAGAGTCTTAAGTCTGAGGATGAAACAGCCTGTGACATAGAAAAGTTGGGTCAAAACATGAGGCAGAACTTCATGGTAATAATTTCTGATATACTGGTCTTCCTTCGATCCACTCTGTCTTATTTTTCTCCAGTCCTTGACTCCTTCTTCACTGAGCATCTACAAACTGCAAGCTCCACAGAGTGAATAGAACAGTGCCCATGAGTCTTGACATCCACACAGAAGAAAAATGGAAATAAACATAAATATTTTCCCCCATTCCTGCGTGATTATTACTTTTCAGAGGCAACTACCTGGCCCTGTAGCTTAGAAACTGGTACCTTTTACAAACCTGAGCCCCGAGACTGTCACCCCTCATTACTGCAAGCAGCAAAACTGCGTCTTACCACATTTCACAGTCTGTGAATTATGGAAATGAACTCTGAGACTGCACTGATAATGAAAATGAGTACAGCTTTCCTTTTCAGGGCACCTTAACATTGTCCTCACAAACTGTAACCGGTTGGCAGCCGTCTTCTCTCCGTCCGATGTGAACCACATTCTAACGTAGCAGTATCACCCTCTTCTCTGAGTGTTGGATGGGGAAAGAAAAGAAATAACTTACTCCACTCTTTTGTGGAATCTCTCTAAAGCAAAACAGAGTATTTTTTTGCAAGACTTGCTTTTGATGAGGTGAGCAGAAACCTACCACAGCTGAATTCCTTGCCAGCAGGTACTGACATAGCACCGGAACCTGCTTTTCACATACATAGGATATACCTGAAGAAGGATAACTTTTAGTTATTTACCAAACAATTAGCCAAAAATGTGAAGCCATTCCAGATTCTCCAGCCTTTTAACCCAAAAGCAGTGGATCTTCTAGCTCTGTCTGGTCCAAAGACACGACAAACCCACTCTGTGTGATATTGTGAGGTAGCACATGCAGTAAGATTTGGTGTTTATCCACAGAAATCACATCTGTGCCATCCCTGTCTCTAAGACATTCTCTAAGTCAAATAAGTCCTCAAAAAGGCAGCTGCTGCATCTGTTGTTGTCAACCACATGATTCCCTTGTCTCTTTCCATTCCTTTGCTGAGGATGAACGACTGCTTTGAGCGGCACGATGAATGCGGGGAGGCGGCGCTCGTGGATGCGCACGTTCAGCAAACTGAAGCTGACGCTTCACTCTGCACGATGCTACCCATGAAGCACTATCACTTGTCCTCACTCCAGTCCAGTATCAGACAGGGACACCTTATGCTGCTGGGTAAGGACCTTGAACACCTGTGCAGAGCTAGGAAAAAAGTGATCCTGTTTGGGCACTGATTTGACAGTGTGAAAGGGAGGGGAGCTCTGGGCAGCTGAAGTGACATCCTCGATGTGGTCAGCGCGGTTCTGCCAGTGCCTCCATCTAAAGGCAGGCCTGGTCAAGCACTGGTACATCTGAAGCTGTTCAGTGACACTCAGGGAGTTTTGATTATGCAAAACAAACAGTACATCAAAATCCTTAATGCAAAAAGATAGAGCAACAATCATAGAATCATAGAATAGTTAAGGCTGGAAATGACCCCTAAGATCATCCAGTCCAACCATTAACCCACCGCCACCAAGTCTACCCTTAGACCATGAAACAATTATCAAACATGACAATGTTTTACTTGATAATTAACTCACACCCTATCACCTCATTAGTGCCTCCTTTCTTGTACTATGAAACAGTGAGCAGATGTTCTTTTTTTCTCTGTTCCATGAAAGCCATAATTTTATAGACTAACAAAACTCTTCCTGAATTGCATTTTTTCCCAGGCTGGTTGGCCCTGTGCAATTTACCTTTTACAGAATACATCCCCAACAGCAATAATCTACTGCTTGGCAATGCCTCTAGATGCAGGGAGTCTTGATTTGAGGTTTTAATTTTGCAAGAGAAAGGCAGTGGTGGAATGACATGACCTCTGTTTAGCACAAAACTAACAGGTTTCTGAATAAACAGGTCATTTTAAACAGGTATATATCAACCTTTCTGGTTTAGTTGTAATTGTGGAACTAAACATTTCCTGAAATTACAGTCTTCCTAAAAGAGATTCCCTCTCTGTTTATTTCAATTTCTTCTTACTCATATTGTATCACAGATCATAGAATAGCAGGTCAGAAGGGACCTCAAGGATCCTCTGGTCCAACCTTTCCTGGCAAAAGCTCCATCTAGCAAGATGTCCTAGTACCCCATCCAGCTGAATCTTCAAATTTTCAATATTGGGGAATCCATCACTTCCCTGGTGAGATTATTCCAATTGTTTTCATTGGGAAAATTTTCCTCTTGTGCTCCACAGGAATCTCCTTGTGAGTAACTTCTATGAATTACCCCTCATCTTTTCCATGTGACTCCATATAAAAATGGAGTCCCCACCTTTTGTGTAGCCACCCTTTAAGTACTGGAACGTGGTGTTGAGGTCTCCCCTAAGCCTTCTTTTCTCAAGGCTGGACAAACCCAGTTCTCTAACCTCTTCCTCCCATGGCAGCCTTCCCAGTGCTTTGATTGTCTTCATGGCTCTTCTCTGAAACCTCTCCAGCCTGTCTTTTGCATAGCCAGGACCAAAACTGAAGTCATGTGCAGCCTGACAACTGTTAAATAGAGTGGGGTGAAGACTTATCTCTGCTGGTGATGCCCTCCCAGCCTGCTTCTTAGCACATGAAGATAGAGTATTCCTTCCTTTCTCCTTCTACACTGCACACAGGAGTTTTACACTCTCTCAGAAGAGATGTGACACATGAATCCATTCATTTAGGCCAGGAAGAATTAAGACAATCATCCAGCCTCATCACTACTCATCACCAGCCTCATCTTCAGAACTCACTGCAAGGCAGTAGGGACCACTGCAATCACCAGGGCTGAGGTTTTGGCTGTGCTTCCTAACTGCAACCCTATGACTTCATGCTATGGAGGGAGTGGAACAGGTAGGCATGAGAGAAGCACTTGCAGAAAACATCTGAGAGTGGTCTGACCCCTTCCTCCTGCACATCCCTTTAATCAACATCACAATACCTCTTGTCCCTCCACTTACACTAGACAAAACACTTTAACTGGAGTCAGTGTTAGGAAATGAAAAATTCAACTGTGTGGGAACCTCCATGTTTAGAATACAGTATGAAATCCCCAGGGCAGACATGTCTGATCAAGCTCAAGCTTGACTCAGCTCAGGCTGCCTCTCCATTCAATCCCAGACACAGGGCACCATGATCGAGCTTTGTTGGCACTTGTTCCAGATACTGTGCCATCACACAGGCACAACAATATCACATCAGTGTCCTGGTTACAGATGACAAAGGGCCTGGAGCACCTTTCCTACAAGGACAGGCTGAGAGAGTTGGGGCTGTTGAGCCTGGAGAAGAGGAGGCTCCGGGGAGACCTTCTAGCGCTCTGCCAGGACCTCAAGGGGGCCTACAAGAAAGATGGGGAGAGGCTGTTCAGTAGGGCCTGTTGTGACAGGACAAGGGGTGATGGTTTCAAAATAGAGGGAGGGAGATTTAGATTGGAGATTAGGAAAAAGTTCTTTGCTGTGAGAGTGGTGGAGCACTGGAACAGGTTGCCCAGGGAGGTGGTGGATGCCCCTGGATCCCTGGAGACGTTCAAGGCCAGGTTGGATGAGGCCCTGAGCAACCTGATCTAGTTGGGGGTGTCCCTGCTTCTTGCAGGGGGGTTGGACTAGATGACCTCTGGGGGTCCCTTCCAATTCTAACTATTCTATGATTCTGTGATTCTATATTCAGTGCTCAATCTATACTTGTAAAATCACATGTGGCCAAAATAAATGAGACCCTGTTTAGAATTCTCCATACTGTGAAACTATAAATAGAAAAAATATAGTATTATCACTAACTTATCTTGAATTATTTTTAATTCTTTACATTTTACCACTCACTCCTTCTCCTGTTCCTCAGGCTTTCTCTGTACTGAAGCAAATGGAAGTGCTATGTGGTGTTCATGCACTCCCTGAGGAACTCAAGGAGCAGCAGGTCTAGGCACTGGCAGGGTGTGCAGGCTCCAGCTCTACAGCACACACGTGTATGCTGACACGGAGGAGGTGCACATGGAGAGCTCAGATCAGAAGCCAGTTCCACATCAGGGAACAGTATCATAGGAGAGCTCAGGATGGATCCCTGGAGATTACCTAGTGCAACACCTGTGCAAGACACTCAGCACTTATGAGTTCTGTGAAATGATGTTCACTGCTGCAAAGACTCAGAAATAAATACACAGGAAAAATAGTTTGACATTTCATCTATGCCTACAACTAACTTCATCTCAGCCAAAATAAAGCTGGACTGTTATATATTATACATAAAGTAGCTACTACAATTTATAAAAAGAGGAAGCCAGCTCTGTAAAAAAAAATATCTGAGATAATAATTACTGTGTTCAAGAGTAGGGGAGGGTTAAAAAATAATAGTATGTTAATTTCTAATAGAACAAAAATAACTTACATCCAAGGTTCTGGAATGGCTATGTATATCAAATTGAGTTTTAAAAAGACTGGTAAATTTTGCCTTAAATTTTAGGATTTTATGTAGTATATTTTTGACTTAAAAACAGTAAGATCTTTGGAACAAGAGCCATTTTCTGCATATGAAGACTGTAATGCCCACACAATGCATTTGCAACCCTGTGTTAAGGCCATTCACTCTTGTTATGCTACAAATAACAAATATTTGAACCTGATAGCAAAAGGCACTTTTATTCCCTATTATTTCTAGCCCTGTTGTTACAGCAATTCACTGTTGTATCAGAATAACCCTAATGAGCACATGTTCAGAAAACAGTTAGTGGAAAGAGAAATGCCAGAAGGGATTTTATGGTCCATTTTGGAAAAGGGGCAAAGAAAGGCACCCGAGGGCCAGTGCTGGTATCTTAGCACAAGGGACAGCACGCTGTGCCTTGTGCCATTGTCTGAACAATGCCAGGCAGTTCTGTGAGCTGCTTCTGCAATGAGAGCCACCGTGCGGGAAGGACGATGCTCGGGCTCTCTATCTAGGGGTGAGCTGCCATTGTTATTGTGTCCATAATGGGGATTGTCTTCATGGTGTTAATTTATGAAAGAGTTCTGAAAAGCCCCTGTGGCTAACAGCACCTTCTGCAACCAGGTTTTGTTGTGGATTTCAGAGAAACATCAGGAAATCAAGTGTTTACCTAGAGACTAAAGAGTTGTTCTGCTCGTGAGTGTACAAGGCTCTAGTCAGAGTGTGGTGGTTTGACCCTGTGTGGAGGCCAGACTGCCACCAAAGTCACTCTGTCACTCCCCTCTCAGCTGGACAGGGGAGAAAATATCTGTGGAGAGGCTGAGGAGTGAGAGAAGGACAGGGAGAGATCATTCCCCAGCCAGCATCACGAGCACAACAGTTTCTCCCACCTTCTCCCTCCCTTCTCTGGGGGCAAGTAGCTGCCTTCCAGTCCCTGAAGGGGCCTAGAGGAAAGCTGTCAAGGGACTTCTTACAAGAGTATGAGTAAGAGGACAAGGGGTCATGGCTAGAAACTGGAAGAGGGATGATTTACAAGAAGGAAGGAATTTTTCACTGATAAGATGGTGAGACACTGGAACAGGTTGCCCAGGGAAGCTGTGGATGACCCCTCCAAGCAGAAGGTGTCCCTGTCCATGGGGAAAACCTATTCTAAGACATGATATTCTGGGCTGAGTATCTTTGGAATCTAAGCAGCATAAAGAACAGTCCATCCTTTGCAATGCAATGGATGCTTGAAAACCACTGAATTCTGTGGGTTCCCTGAACATGTTTTTGGAGATTAATTCCTGTTGCTTTAGAGGCTTAACTTTGCTCAACTTCCTCAAAGTTTGCAGTGTCCACCAATCTTCAAAGGTTCTGATTTATTTCTGTGGTGGAGAAAGCTAATGATTTCAGGTTGCACACTGCAACAGAGAGCATGCAGGTTCAATAACTGAGAGAATGGGTTTGTTACCTGTGCTGGTTTTTACATTGCCATTAATACTTATATCAATACTGAAATGCATATTTATTTGATACTGAAAATCTGAAAATGGGCTGCCCCTGAGATCTGCAATGGGTCTGAGGGGGGATTCTGCATGTCAAGAACTGAGATTAAAAGCACTATTGCTTCTTGCAGTCCACAGGAGAACAAAGTGTTTCTTCAGCATGTTAAAGACAAAAGCCACCTTCTTTACAGCACATGTATGTCTAGGTTTAGAAATACCTGAACTGTAAACATTACCAAAGGAAGAAAGTAGCATTCAGCAGATAATACAGTTCAATCATAGCATGGATATGGCAGGGAAGGATAGAAACAATTGCTGAGAATGTGAAAGACAAGGGAGAGGAACTTGCAGCATGCTGCTTGTACCTGGAGCATTTGGAGCTCATCTTGAAACAAAGGCCAGAAACAAAAGCTCATGGCAAATCCACTTATTCTTCTCTTGGTTCAGCACTAGGCAGAACTATTAGGAGAGGTGTATAACATCCCTTTCAGATGTTATACCAGAGGGTGAGAGTGAGGTAATGACTTTCAACTGGACAAGCTTATGGTTTAGTCCAGATTGAGGGGGTGAGTGTTGCATCAGAAGTCACCAAGACCTAACCACGACAAAGAAGAGGACTGCAGGTAGACAGATGGATTCACACAAGATTGGTCTGGGAAGAACAAAGTTTCTGAAAGTCTCTAATGTAAGCAGGGGAGGAACTGGAGGAGAGCACAAAATTAAGAAGAAAGAAAAAGGGAAGAACTGAAAGAAGAGCAAAGGAGGCCATAAAACAAAGGAATGTCGTATCCAGATGAGCAATTTTGCTGTCACTGGCAGAGAAGGGAGGCAAACACTGAAGAGGAGAAGAAGGGAGCATCCAATTAACATGCTGGTTTGAGAAAAACATTCCAGCATCATAAACAGCATGTTTCTCTCAAAGAAGTTGTGTTCAGTTTGTTGCACAGCCTCACAACTAAACAAAAATGTGAGGAGGAAAATAAAATACACTTCAGGAAAAGAAAACACAAAAAGGAAAAGGAAACACCAGATAAAACTGCAGTTACATGTGCTGCACTCAGGTTTAAATCCTTTTAAAAATAATCAATGGAATCAATAGTTATTTTAATAGCCTCCACAACTACTAATCACCTATTTTAAAGAACTCTAGTAATGGTGCTGGTAGTAATTGTGCATTTCAGACAGACATGGTGGAGGGGATGTCTTCACTGATCCTATTGTAATGCAAAGTAACACCTGCTATTTCTGTTCAGCAGAATCAATTCCATCAGAGACTATTTGTTCCTCTGAGAAGAATATTATATAGTTATAAGCATTTTACAAACACTAAATACCAAAGCATATCATTAAAAAAACCCACAACCCAACAGCAGCTTCTGTAAAATTATTGAAGATGTAGCCCAAAAAGGATAAAATAGTACTGCCCATTTGCCACCATAGAACTAGATAAAGTTCTTCCCTTTTCCATCACTGTAATGCTTTGATTATTTTGTGCTATTTTTTTCAATGCAAAGAATGTTTTCTTTTCTTCCAAATTCAGCAGTAGTATTCCTGTGACTTTTAAAATGGTCCCAAAGTGTTACTGGGGTACTTGCTGGTCTGAATACATGCCAAGCCCAGAGTTGCACAGCAGAAGAATGATCTAATCCTTTCAGAACACACAAGCAAGCCTGCACAATCATTATTTTCCAGGTTTTTATGCTCACCCCTGCTGATAAGTGAGTGGTCTCTGTATATATTTCTGCTCAACTGTTGCTCTGGTTTTGCCTTACATCTAAAACAGTCTGGAAATGCATCACTGGTTCATGGTCAATGAGCAATGATAATTTCTTGTTGCTATGGTTGTAGGAATCAAGGTGACCCAACCTTCATGACCAAGCTCCACAGTCATGTTTTAGTCTATGGAAAATGCCATAAAAGTAGCTAGAAAGGTATGAGGTTTTCAAACAAATTTCACACAGATATAAAAAATTTACTCCATTTTCTTAGGTCCTTTATTTTATTTGAAAACGTTTGGCTTTGGCTTTTTCTTTTACAAATATGGCAATAAATGGAATGGCATCAACAAACTCTGAAGCAGAAAAGCTACACAGAAAAGAAACAAAGATTTCTCTGTGATAAAAGTGCATGCTATGCTAACAGAGCACATGAGCCATATGTTCCTCCTGTCTGCTGATCTTGGGGGATGTCAAGGAATGGTTTATCTATGGCAGGAGGAGGTGACCCAAGTATCCTGATGAAAACACTGAGACCGGGTCTTGGGCTCAAGCCCCTCTGTAAAGCAGGGAACACCAACCTGCCTCCCATTCCACAACTACCCTGCTCATCCAACAGTAAGCCTGAATACTCAACACTCCAGCCATCAAACACACTGCTCTGGTCTACAGTAAGATCTCAGAACAACATGACATCCATTGCTTACTGCTGTAAGCAGATACACAGGGAAGAAAGGAACCCAGCTATGAGGTCCTTCTTCTGGGAAAAAGATTAAGCTGAAATCTGTATGTATAAAAAGTGTTCTAATGTTATCAAATACAAGTTTCCACAGAGGCATTTGGAAAACATTATTAAAATACATTAAATTATTTTTTTCATAAAGTTAGTAATACTAATAAAAAAAAACTTTAAACATATAATGAGTAAAGTAGGTCAGCAGAAATTCACTTTGTCCTTGGAATAAATGTGACCTGTGTGCAAAAGTGCTGAGTGAAACTTCCATTTAAGCCACATGAATACATGTGGTCTTTCAGAAAATCTGTACAAGCTTGCAGATTCTTGGAAGAAAGAGAAAGAAAAGACTCAATATCCAGAATTACCAAACTGAACTGCTATTGTCAAAGAGATGACCAAAATATTTAGATATCATAGCACTTCCCAATCTAATCTAGGACATTGTGTCCTGAAAAGTCCACATTCAAGCTACAATAAAATACATAAAACATACTTGAAAATGCATAAAATGCCAGCTTTTTTTTTTATTATTTCTTCCACGAGCAATTTTTAAGGATGAAAGCATAGCACAGTGATGAGAACCCAAGGGGACTGCAAACACGGGTAATTACTTTGATGACCAGTCTTGAGATGCTGCATCTGTAGAAGCCATCTGCAGACCAAAGCTTTAGCAACAATTTGTGATAACTGAGGGTTGCCCCATTCAGATCACAGCTTCTCCATCTTCCAGCCTGCCCTCCACATCATTACAACCATGGGTTGTTCACTCCACCTCATTTACTCCACAGTACTACTGCAGAGCCAATTACTCTTTTAGCTTTCTTAAGAAACCTGCTCACATCCATGTTGTCCTGCTTGCCTACTTTTCCTGCATGGAAGGTGGGGAGGCAACCCTCACAGTGGAACAATTAATGTCGGGTATCATCAACTCCTTGTATGGCTGCCCCTCACAGAATCACAGACTGGTTTGGGCTGGAAGGGACATCAAAGACTATCAAGTTCCAACCCCCTCATCTCCCCCTGCCCTCTTTCAGCTTGAAGCCATTGCCCCTTGTGCTGTCCCTGCAGTCCCTGGGGAACAGCCCCTCTGCCACGGCCCTGTAGGACCCCTTGAAGTACTGGTAGGCCGCAGTTAGGCCTCCCCGGAGCCTTCTCCTCTCCAGGCTGAACCAGCCCAGCTCTCTCAGCCTGTCTCCATAGGAGCGGTGCTCCAGCCCCTGATCATCTCCATGGTCTCCTCTAGACTCGCTCCAACAGCTCACCCAGATTTGGGATTGTATTGCTGCTGTCCTACTACAGAAGGTTTTATCATTTTCTCAAAGCAGTTTGTTTTTAAGCTCTACATGCATTTCAGGTTTCTTATATACTTTAAGTAATTAAAGAAAGAGACATATATAAAACACTCTCAATGAATAAAAGATTCCTACTCTGCTCAGTAAGGCAGAGACTGTACACAATTTCAATTATAAAACATGAAATTCTAAAATATTATTTAACAAAAGATATAAAATACTCATTGCTGCTCTATTTTCAGTTTCATGTTCCCTTAGGAAAAAACACCACTCATTTTTCAGTGCATCTTCCCATCTCGTCAGCATGCACACTCACTCAGGCAGTTGAATGCAAAGCATGCCTTCCCTGCAGTGCTGAGCTCACAAAAAGTGCATCCATTTACCTGCTGGCTAAAAGTATTTGTAATTTCTTTTGTTTCTGTTTATGGTTTCTTAATTTTTTTTCTGACAAAGATTCTTTGCAAAGTACTGGTTGTTCTGCTCAGTGTTGATTTCTCCTTTAAACTGTAGTATTGCTTTTCTGAGAGCTGATGTCCATTTCCCTTTAAGTGCAAGGATCCACCCATGTGCTGTCAGAGAGCTCTCCTCCACAGCTTGCTACACCTTCCCTTTCAGCATCTTCTAACATACACAATAAATTCCAAATTATATTCCTTAAACTACTGCCTTCACCTATGCTTTGGATGCCTTGCTTTACAGAGCAGTGATCAAAAGCTTATGCAAGTGGATGTTCAGCTACCAGGGATGATCCAACAGAGCCTAGCAAGCCAGAAGGGCAGGAACATCCTTCCATACCCTGAGGGCACCACCAACACTCAAGCCTGTAAACACAGGCAGACGGAGCCAGGCCTTCGCACCACAGGTATAGCCTGCACAACACTGCAGATGCCACAGGTCAGGGAACCCAAAAAAGTAAAGAAGATGAACAAAACCTGAACTGGGAACATGAATTGTGCCCCAAGCCTGGAGGTGGTCAAGGCCCGGTTGGATGGGGCCCTGGGAAGCTTTGTCTAGCTCCAGGCCGGGAGGTTGGTGGCCCTGCCTGTGGCAGGGGAGTTGGAACTCGATGATCCTTCAGGTCCCTTCCAACCCAGACCAGTCTGGGATTCTGTGAATTACAATTCTTGAACTCCAGTTCCCATTTCTAGCTGCAGAAAACATTTCCTCTATCCTTTGTCCTCTACTGAAGTACTCAAGTGCTCTGAGTAGAGGCCCAAGAGGCCACACCGGTTATGTTCCACTGCACTGAGAGAGGCATGGGCACAGGCAGACAAAGAACCAATTCTTGAAGGGATGAGACCACAACAACTTCAATTTGCATTCACTGTCACACAATACAGTTCTTTCAGAAGCACATCAGGCCTTATGCTGACTCTTGATTGCCTGTGAGTCCCTCTGTGCTGGTTAAAGTCTCAGCCCTGAGGTACATAAGCTGGCACTGCAGCAGGAAGGCTACACAAGCACAGCCTGTCCTGCCATCCCAGGATTTCACTGATTCCTGGAAAACAGATGTCTGTCCTTCATCAAACATTGTGTATCCTTATACACCTAACAGCACAGACACACACACACTCCCCACCAGCAATCCTGGTATCTCTCTGTGTTGGTATTTTCATCTGTGCTAATCTCATGTTGTCCCATCTTTGTAGCCAAAATAATAAATGGACTGATCACAGATTTTCAGGTTTTGGGGGGTTGTTTTGGCCAATGATACACAAATACTGTGATGTTGATGGGTCATTTAGTAATACCATATGGCTTGCTTATTGTTACTATTGCCATTTAATAAGAAATTCTTGGTTTTAAAGACATTTCTGTCCCCTTGTAATTCAATTATTTCAGTAGGCACCTGTTAATGCAAGAATAAGTCTGGACTATTAACGTTAACAAATACTTTGAGCTGAAGTTTCCATAGTAACTTCCACCCTTTGCCTTGTGTGCTTATGTGCTATAATTTATGCATTCTTAACACTGCATCTCTGCTATTTTATCAACTGTCAGTAAGTAAAGAAAAAAAAAGAGAAAAAAATCATTATTTTTGTATTCAGGCACTCAAAAATATGGTAAGGAAGCTGAATACACATAAAAACTTATCTTGAGATAAACAGAACATCTCATTTTGATCACACACACTCAGTATGCAACATTAAAATAAACTATTTTGCTGACAGCCAGATTAAGAGAATGGTTTCTGTTATTGCTGGCATGATGTCTTATTGCAACTCTGTGCTCTTCAAAGAGTAGCAAACATTTCCTCTTATCAGCCTTGGGCAGAACTGAGAAGTGACCCTGCAGGAGACATGCCATGCTCTCACTGAGAAACAGGAGGGTCAAAAGATCAGAGAATATAGTTCGGTGTGCACAGAGGCATGGGCAAGGTTCTTGGGGCTTTCAGATGGCTTCAGTATCCAAGGAAAAGCCAGAGAAGTTCTCATCCCACATGAGTAACCAAGACTGCAGGCACACAAATGGTCTTTAGGTCCGGGTTAAAAGCAAAGTTATGCAAATTGGGAATTTCAATAGGATTAACCTAGAGTTAAGACACACATAAACTACTGAAAGACTCAGGCTCCTGGTATAAGTAAAGAACTATTTCAGCATGTGCTTATACACTGACAGTACAGTGAGACTCCAATTTTCTGGGTCTTTCCACCATAAAAAGTTCTCTAAAGTTTCTAATACTTAATCAGATAATAAATACCCAGTTGACTTCTGTAGTATTTAAGGAATGACAAAGATTTGCCTGTTCCCTAAGAGAAAGTATAGATCTGTGTATCTTGGGATACAGAAAAACTTGCAGGAATCTTTAAGGGACTTAAATGATAGGATGTTTGCTCACTAGTGTACCTACCCTATTAGGCTGTAGTCATTAGAAAGAGAGGAAGTAAAGAAAAAGGGGCATGTAAAAAAGAAAGGAGATAGGAAAAAGGATGAGAAAAACAAAAGATGAGCCAGGTAGAAAATGGGGTGCTACTCTTTTCTAAGCTCACACAATGGAAAGGGAAGAGAACCAAACATAAAGAGAGTAATCATCAGCCTTTCTATATTGTAAGTGTTGAGTAAATATTCCACTGAAAGAAATAACATTATTTTCAAAAGGAAAGACTTTTCACTGATGTTGACTTTAAAAAAAAAAATGAAGAAAGAAGGTGGAAAATACCTGAAGGCAGTAAGGAAAATTCCAAACAAGGATTAGTTATGGTACCCCCAGACAAGCAGTGTGGGAAGCAAGTATTCCAGACTTCTGGTTTCCCTTGTCATTCTTCCCAGCATGGACCAGGAGCAGTTCTGTTTGGCAGATTAGACCTGACAAGATCACAGCTTGCAGAAAAACCCTGCAGCCTGCTGAGTTCTTGCTGCAGTTGGTGAAACTTGAGAAGAACAAAAGTAGTAACTCGCCTTTGAGCAGTAACACAATGGAATTCAAGAAGCCAAACCTTTCTCAGTGTCTGTAGACCTCTAACCTGCAGGTTTTTTGCAACAAAACATCTCAATGCTTGGAAAGTGTGACAAAATTTAACAGGGATTATGTTCAGGTATGCAAAACATAGAAGACAGCCCTGACTGAAGCAGCTCTAGAGGATATACAAGTTTATTTGGATTACTTCAAGCATCACTATTCCACTGCCTCAAAGCCAGTAGGATTTACAGAAATTGTGTGATCATTCAGCCACTTGGGTTAGTGCCCAAGGACCAGCCATTCTTCAGGCTCCGCTCGTTCCTCTTGTGCCAATTAGTCTGCTCTGAGGGACAAGGCAAATAGTCATGGTTAACTAAGAAAGCAAGTCTTATTACATAGATGTGCAAATTACTGAGTGTTTTCAGTTAACTTCTAAGAATAAATCAATAGCATTTTCATACTCCAGTACTGACTTCACATAGACGTGGGCTTATTATCAAAATTAGGCAAGTTTGTATCTAACTTTTATGAATTAACTCTGCAGTATTAAAAGGGAGCTGCAAGCATCTGTGTTTAACACAAGAATAACAAAATGGGTTATTTTAATCTAGTTCTGAAGGGGTTTGTTTTATTTTCAGCTTTCTGGACAACTCAGTGCATCCCACGATCTTTGCACTAGAGCATGTCATGATCTTTGTACCTCTCTTATACACAGCTTCAGCTTGAAAACTGTCTCAAACACTATCATGGTTCAAGAAGAATTAGTGATAAACTGTGTTTATTCATCATGATAATGATAAATGCAGTGAAGCTTCTGCTTCATCCCCTGTCTCATCAGGAAACTGGGTAATGCTCTATCCGCTCTGCAGCAGTGAGGTCTGTTCCTTCCATGTGAATCTACATGGGACAAGGAATCAGAGATGCCCTCTTTAAAAGGAACTTCTGTAATCCTGATTAGAAGCAGATTCATTAGCCAGAATTAATTAAAAATCTGAGGAGAAACACCATTTCAATGAAGAGAAGACTGGAATACAATATGTGGAGGAACAGACAAGCTAGAAATTAGAGGGACAGAAATGGAAAATAAATCTACAGTCCAAAGTGAAAGGGTTTAATGGAAAATTATGTTTGAGAGGGAGGAGGAGAAAGATCATACACTGCTATAAATGATGCATTTATTTAAAAATATTTATGTTTTTTGGTAAAGATTAATGTTATGGAATCATTCAAATACCTCTCCAGTCCACCATACAGCTCCAATTCCATACATTCCACTAACAAGAATCACCAACTACCAGAACAGAAGAGGTAAATGTTTTTTATAGTTATGATCATGGTAGTAAAACACCAAATGATTAGATGAGTAACATTTAAATGAAAATGCAAAGTTCCTTTCCATATATCTATAGTTTAATCATAAATAAGGTGTTGTGTGAAACCAGAGAAGGTGAATTCTTAAAAAGAGTGAAGTTCTGGAACAAGATTTTAAAAGGAGCCCTTGTTGCTTTGCATGATGCTTATTGTTTGCACAATAAGCAACACTTACTGACTCATTATTCTTTGTTTTAAGAAATAAAAAAGATGGAAATTTTTTAAAAAAACAACTGTATCCAAAGAGTTTGAAATATTTCCTAAAAATACTAAGAAAAGAGATGCTTAAAAATTAAGATAATCATTAGCAATTATATTTCTTTGATCATATGTAGAAAGAAAAAGAAGAAAAAGGACTGTGTATCCTGCAAAAGAAAATTAAGAGTGGTAAAATCATCTCATTATAGTAAGAACAGCACTTTAAATTCAAAGCTGATTTCCTAAATCTACTTTTTCTCACTTCAGTAAAAGCAGCTGAACTTTTCAAACATTGCAGCCATAAAAAAACCAATCAAGTATCAGAACTACCTCAAAAGAATGAATGATTACCTCACAGTGAATTATCTCTAAGGGTAATCACCTCAAAGCTTTTCAGTATCAGGTTAGTATATTCCACTGGTGTGGTCCATGATATAAATTAAGGATCATGACTGCACCTTGGGAAAATAAATGCAGAGATCACTGGAACTGAAAGGAATTTACATAGTGACTACATGGCCTGATGTGCACCCTGACAGAAAGAGCCCAGGGGGTTGTGACCAGTGTCACGGTCTAGTTGGAGGCCTGTCACAAGTGGTGTTCCTCAGAGATCAGTGCTGGGTCCAGCCCTGGTCAATACATCCACCACTGCCTCGGATGAAGGGACAGAGTGTAGTCCAGTGGGATCTGAAGTGATCTTCTGACATTCAACAAGGACAAGTGTAGGGTCTTGCACCGAGGGAGGAATCACCCAGGCACCGGTACAGGTTTGGGTTGACCTGCTGGGAAGCCGCGCTGTGGAAAAAGGCCTGGGAGTGCTGGTGGCCAACAGGCTGACCATGAGCCAGCAGTGTGCCCTTGGACCAAAGAAGCCTTACAGGGAGTAAGGTCTCCAAGTTGTCACATTTTGCAGTTTAATGCTAAGGAAATAAAATTGTATTTTCTTAACAGAACTAGAGGGGTCTGTTTATAGCATGACACAGGGATTCGTTGCTCAACCCCACATATATATATTGGAGTGCTTTTTAACAACTGTTTTTGAAAGGACTTATTGTTTGGAGGAGCACCTTCCAGCACAAATCACTGCAGCAAAAGTGTTTGTCAAAACAGAAGAGACAAGCACGTCCAAAGAGATCATTCATCTGATCAATTAGCAAATGCTGAATTTGCACAGAAAAAAGTTGATAAAAATTTGCCTTTTGCTTCGCTCCAATATGTCGTGACTTGCACAACACAGAAGCAGAGAGAAAAATTTAATCACATTTTCCTATTCAGCAACAGAGTTTGGGAGACACAAGCTATTTCAGAAGCTGTATATATTTTTGTGCAATACCAATCATTATCTCCCAGACTGACCAGATGAAAGCAACTTTCCCCCTGCCAAATGCTTTCATCTTCAGAACTATCACCTGATTCTGTGCTCCATCCAAAGCATTCAACAATTCCTTGCTGAACTTCCCCACAACTTTCTCTCCACGCTGATCATACAACAATCATTTTTATTTTCCAATAACTCCATGGATACAATCATCATCAAGTCATCATACTGAGCAAATTCCAGTCTTTTCCACCTGAGAATGCCGCCACTCCAGGTGATGTGTGATGGTTTGCTTTGCTGGGATCTCAAGGTCAAAGATCAGGGCAAGGAATCATAGAATTTTTAAGGCTGGGAATGACCCCTAAGATCATCCAGTCCAACCATTAACCTACCGCCACCAAGTCTACCCTTAGACCATGTCCTCAAGCACCGCATCTCCCCGTCTGTTAAACATCTCAAGAGATGGGGACTCAACCAGGAGTTGTGTTCCAGTCAGACAATGCAGCTTTATTGTCTCCAAGAGATAGGTAGAGGAAGAAAAGGTAAAGGAAAGAGAGGAGAGAACCTCTTCCTGACACNCTTCCCCAGCCTCGTTGCCTCCTCTGGACACTCTCCAGTAGTTCTGTGTCCCTCCTGCCCTGTGACCCCCAAAGCTGCCCCCAGAGCTCCAGGTGAGGCCGCCCCAGCGCAGAGCAGAGCAGGACAATCCCCTCCCTGGCCCGGCTGGCCGTGCCGTGCTGGAGGCACCCCAGGGGACGGCTGGGCCCTCCTGCCTGCCTGGGCACACTGCTGCCTCCTGGGGAACTGGCTGTCCACCAAAGCATAGCACAAAGCATAATCCTGCAGAACCACCCGAGTTTCAGAAGATCTGCATGGCTACAGTAGCTCAGCATGCTGCCTGATTTTCTCAGCAATGCAAGCAGCCCAAGAGAAATACTGCTGCACTGCTATGGGCACTCAAATGACTTAATTAATGCTCATTAACCCTTTAGGAATGTACTCCCAACATAAAGCTGCAATGAACAGACCAGATGACTATTTGATACCACCACGATTTTGAAATACTGGTATGGGGATGGGTAGAAAACAAACATGAAATATATTTATACATACATAAAATTTGCTCCTTTGCATTTGTTGGTCTTCATCTGATGGCACCAACTTTGTAAAAAAAATACTCAGACACTGATGTTTTTAGTCTCCAGAAGATCATGGGCAAATTAATAAATTATCTTCCACAGATGCAAGTTACTGCATGCAGCTCAGCCAGAGAGCACCGTTAGGGCAAGAGTGACAGGCAGACTTTTCTGATTTAGCCTTAATATTCACCATGGGTTTCTGTGGTAGGTTTTCTAACCAGTGTATTTTACAGGTTGCCTACAGTAGCTGTGGGGAAGTAGAAAGTCCTTGCTTTCTTCATTTAGAGGTACAGTACTATACTCAAGCCCACCCTGTGTGAAGAGCAGTTTTGGAGCACTGACCACCCAGAACGTGTGTTGAATCTGGGATTTCCAGAAATGCAGGTCCATGGCAGTAAACGCTGAGGACACTGCAGAGGTGGAAAGCTTTTGTCACACCAGTTGGGGGATGCAGAGGTGTTTGCAGACAGGGGGAAAAGGGTTTTCAAAACTACAATGAAATCAGGCTTCATTTTTGAAACAAGAGCCCTATCACAATACACTGAAGCTTTTATACTTTTTCATAGCATTAAAACATAGAAGAAGAAAAGAAATTACATCCACGAATTAGTGAGCCAATGAAATGAGAAGGAAAGGGGAAAGAGTTTTGGAAAATTATTTTGGCAGCAGGCTGACTCCTGCTCAGGTCTCTTCTGTGCTGCACCAAGTCTAAAGAGAAAACTCGCTGATTTGTTGTGAGAGTTTACCCTGGGTAGACTAGCGTTTTATGCATATTTTAGAGGTCCCCAGGGGAAAGTTATCTGCCAATTTCTAAAGCATTTCTAATTAATTAAAAAGCTTTTGTTTCTATGCTTTTCTACCTTCTGTAGCATGTTCATCCAAAGTCTTCTTGAATTATATTTAAAACCCATTAATCATAAGAAACTCTGATGAGGATATTCAACACAAGACTTCCAAGTTCAGGCACTACCATCTCCCTTTAGACAGTGAAAGAGCCAACTTACTTTTAAAAAAATGCCTAGCTCTGAGGAGTTTCCAACTACTTCCTAAGGCCTGCCTTACCAGAGGTCTAGCTAGCCTTGCAACCTGTTCTTCACAGCAACCCACACCAGATGCTGCGTGAAGCACAGCCTGGGGACACAGGGCTCCCTCCTGAACACTCTTGACACATCCAGCAGCTGCAGCTCAAGGCACTTCAGGAAGAAAACTTCCCCAGAGGCCTGGAAAAGTGTTTTGCAGGGATGAGAGAAAGGAATGTTTTCTGGTAAGGCTGTATCAGCCATTTCCAAGTACACATCTCCTCTGATATCACACGTGCACCCTCCTTTCAGCATTCTTGAGGATCTGGTTTCAGTTTTAAAGGCATTGTACCAAATCTTTCCTTTTCAGTCAGATGAGGGGAGAACACATCTGTTTTTAAGCACCCCAAAAACAGTTCAGCCCTGCTCAGGTATGAAACAGCACAACCAAAAGCCCCATCAAATGACACCAGTGAAAGTGACAGTAGATGAAACGACACCGTGGGTGTGCAGTCCAGAGGCGTAGGCATAACCATGTTCTGACACGAAGGGTGAATCCACACCAGGAATAACTAATTCTAACAATAAAACAAACCTTAAAGAAAAGAATTAACTGTTTTGTTTTGTTTGTATTACCAAAGTGAGGGAGTACCCTCACTGTGCCTGAGGTGAAATGGCAACCTGTTGGCTGTTTGGCAATATAAATACTATTATCTAAGAGGAAAGAAGCCTCCAAGCCAAAAGAATTAGGAGACAGAACTGAGAGACAGGGAGAGAGGATTGGTACCTTGTGTTTCCACTGGTGTAACTTCCCAAGCAGTATATGTTGCAGGAAAAGTGTAATAAAAGAGGGGAATCTACAGGTTGTTTTCCAGTCTATGGTTTCTGTAGCAATTTATTTCTCTCTCACTCCACTGCTTCCACAAAACCGGTCTGGTATCATCAATAGCAAAGAGGAGCTACAATACTAACATTAAAAATACTTGCAGCTTTCTGGAGCTGCTCCCTAAGTACATGCACTTCCATTTACCACAGCAAAAATATTATCTGTGAAATGCAACAGGAACTATTATGTGCAACAACATGGGTCAAGAAGCAAGAACAAATTTTTGCAGTTCTTCTTCACGATTCAGATTCATTGTAGCTTGAAACCCGGGTGTATCTCATGGGTATTTTTACAATGCTGTGAAGATTAAAATATAGGTTAGAATGAAGGCTGATGAGCTCTGCACCTGTATCATTGAACCTAAGGAGGGATTACATGGCATCTACCACTGTAGCACACGAGGCCTATCTCAGGGAAAGCCCGTGGGATCAGGTTCAATAAATTCCTCTCTGCCCAACAAATCAGTTCGCGAAAGAACAGAATTAAACTAATGCCACGGGGGATTATTTTTCTTTTTCACAGAAGTCCAGTTTCAGAAGGGCAATATAATACAATCATAGCAGTAAGGTGTTCCAAGAAGCAAAGCTTGGTTTGTTTCTCACACCAGCATCCACCCAACGGCGCCGTACACCAGTGTCTATCCTGCAAGCTCTCGGGATCCCTTTCAAAGTCGAGACCAGATTAAAACCTTGGGAATCATTTCCACTTTTTTAAAACCCATTTGGCCTCTAGCCTGGAGATAGTTTGTCACTTGACCAAAATGCCTGGGTTGCTGGTTTTATTGTCCTAAACACGTGACTCAGCATCTCAGTTGAATCATGAACCATGTTTACAACAGGGTACTGCAATAAAGATGTGTCCTGGGGCAGAAGGGAGTGACAGAGTGGCTTTGGTGGGCAGCTGGCATCCAGACAAAATTAAGCCACCAGAAGATGCTAGGAGAGCTGAGTTCATATTCATAGCAAACTTTTTTTAATCTGTCAAATAACTTTAACTATTTTAGCCAAATACTGAAACTGTTAATTCAAAGCCTCAATAGTTTAGTCTGGAAGTGACAAATTACCTCATTATAACAGTCATAATGTCTCATGCTACTTTGTGTCCAAACATCTTTGTCCTCCTTGTGAAGGGTCATACAGTAATGTGTGCAGTTCCATGGCTGCTGAATTTCATGTGGAAGGAAACCCAGTGAGGGGAGGTTGTTCCACCGAAGACAGCTGAACAGAGCAGTATCCTGGCTAGTCTAATACAACTAATGGTCACTAACTCAACTAGTAAATTCAACTACATATTCTATGGGCTATAAAACAATGTGGTTTTGTTTCTCTGGGAGCCTGACACCTGAGAATTACTGACATGTGCAATGCAAACTTTAAAAAGTGAATTTTTCTGCAGACAGCAACTGCTTTCCATGAAAATCTTGCAGGAACTACCCTACCCACTGCCACTGTGCACAAGCCACCCTGTCACCAAAATCTGCAAGCTGGTGTACTCCATCGAATGCTTCGTAGGTATTGACATTGGCACTAGAGGAATGTTTTGCTTCAAGCCCCATGTTCCACACAGCTAAATAATATAAAGCTGATACCTTCAGCTTTCCATCATCTATTACTGACATTCAGCAGCTTGGGAGGAAGGTACCACGAGGGAAGTTTTTACAAGCAACAAGCAAGGAACAAGGATAACTTCTTAAAACATAGGACATGGTGCAAATAACATGAATTATTGATTAATGTAAAAGCATAGCTTTAAGATAGAAGATATGATTGAGGTCATGCATTACAATGATTAATGACTGCTCTCCAGAAAGCATCCATTGTGCTTGTAAAATTATGTCCATCTGAGAACTAATTAATCTAAAAGCTTTATGAAAACATAAAAGGACAAGAATCAGGAAATCAGGATAGCAGCTTGCTCTAATTTGCGGAAAAAAGAATATGGATAATCGATTATCCTGAGAGCTGGCAAAACCTTCAAGAACCAGCTTCAGAATAGCATGTTTGCAACTGGTTTGTAGCCATCTTTCCAGCACACTTATCTGCAAAATAACAGCCAAAATTGCTGTCCTGCTTTCTGTTCCACGAAAGGAAACAATCCTGTGCATCTGCAGCAGCTCTGAACGCACCCTGCCATCAGCCCGGGCTGCCTGTCACCACTGCTGTCAGGACTGTGAGCACACCAGTTAAACTGGCTTGCACCCCACCTTAGCTTACAGGCAGGCTGAAAATGACATCAGACAATCCTCTGCATCAAATGCATTTGTTATTTTTCAGAAATCAGCTGCCTTCACATTCCGTGATCTTTAGGTCACAGAGGGGAGAAGAGAGGCTCAGCCTGTCGGCTGGTCTCAGAGATCAGGATAGAGCCCAGTGGTTTCCTCCCTAATGCTGGAATCTTCTCTAACATGGTGGTACCTTCCCTATGTGATGGCACCTTCTGCAACATCCCCTCCCCACATGCTGTTTTGATGTTATTTCTTCTCTCCAAGGTGGAGCTCGAGTGACTCCAGCCACAAGTACCTGTACTGGGATTGGGGTTCAATTCTCCCGCGTCCCATTCACCGGCACAGACTAACAACGTTCCGAGCACGCTCAGGGGGGAGTGGTCGTGCCGTGGAGGCGGGGAGCTGTTGGGATGGAGGAGTGGTTCTGTGTTAGAATGACATTCAAAGTTCACTAGCAGGCAGCAGTCTGTCACATCCCTGACAGGCTGAAGGCTCAGGGTGCCAAACCTGAGGTTTGTTAGTTCTGTTTAACCTTCAAGTTCAAGCACCATCACAGAGCTTGGCCGCGATGCCTTGACTTCACTCCATCCTCTGTGGGTGCTGTCTCAGAGACATCCAGCTCCCCTGATGTTCCCAACCTTTGAGATTGCCTTGGAACTTAGTGCAAATAAGGATGTTTACCTCATTACTCTGCAATGCTTCACAGATGCTGAACCTTTCTTGGAAATGTGAACATAGATTTCACTTTTAGTTACTTCTAACAATTATCCCATAGCCAGCAACACAGAGCTTGGAGCAGCATGCCAGGCAGAGCATGAAAGGGCCTTCTGCCACTCCAGTCATTATCTCTGGCTAAGGAACTGCAAGGTCTCCACTCCATGTAGCCTGACCACAGCTGCACATCACACTTCCTATCCAACTGAAGGGGGAAAACTAAATTCTGACCTGCTGAACAGTTCTGAAACAGCAGTGTCTTAACCCCACAACAAATTCAATCTCAGTAGCTAGCACCATCGAGCAACTAGCCCTACTCACTGAATAGTTTCCTCATGTTGCATTGCTCATATGTTATCACATTCTGATTTACATTCTCCCATGATCTTACAATTTCTCAGTCATTTTTCTTAAAGTCTCATTCTTATTCATTACTTCCCCATGTAGCTCCATGAGCATTTAAATGCAAAAGTCACTACTTTTCTAGATTGTTTCCCACATCAATTACTTTCCTATCAAATGCTTTACTCAGAATGGTCTCCAAAGCATTTGCTGTTCTTTCATACATAAAAAAAAAGAATAATATAAAAATAGAGATTTTTTCATAATAGTTTTCTCCACTGAATCTGTAATTATCCTTTATTAGGGCTGGAGGAAAATGGAAAGATTTGACATTGAGGAAAAATATCTTTCTCCTTTTCAGTTTGATAGGGTGCAGGCATTTAGCTCATAGGACTGATGTCACACAGTAAGGTGAATAAACAAATCTTGCCCACTAGCCATTACTACAGGCATAAATAACACAATTTGCATTGAAAAATTCTCATTCCATGTGCTTGCTCGTTTTGCAAACACATCATCAGTGCTAAACAAACAAAAATACAGATCCCTTTAAACCATACAGACACTCCTACAACTTCAACTTTCCCACTGCAGAGGATATGTTGTCTACAGAATACAACTCCAATTAAAGAACTGGATTTTGTTGATCAATGTTTTAAATTAAGATGATAGAGGAGAGGTATCTACCTGCCAAGAGAAATGGTGCTAGAATAACTGCAACACCATGTCCAAGAACAGGAAAAGAAACTGTCAAAGAGACAGACTGAAATCTCAAGACAGTGGGAAAAAAAATGGGAAGAGGGATGATTTATCCATTGCTTTACAAACACACAACAGATACTGTAACTCAACACAGTCAACAATGCTCCACCCATTTATACTCAATAGCAGAAGATACAGCAAAACCTGAAGAGACTGGATGATTCACTGACACCTCATTCATTATTAATGTATAAAAATTTAAACTCTGTAGCAGCACCAACCCATAAAACTTTAAGTCCTCCACAATTCAATTCCCTAGGGCTGACAAGAGACGCTGTGATCTAGTCAAGCTTTGATTCTTACCGTTGTACTGGTTCTGAACTGGTTTTCAGAGTTACAAAATCCAAGGGAAAATATTCTAGAAGATTACCTGTCAACTCCAGGCTATTATCTGCTTACAACTTCTGGTAACCCCAAGATCAGTTCTGTCTCATGGATACTGCAAGTCTTCCCACCTTCCCACAGATCCTTTGCTGACAGCTCGTGGTAACATATACAACATATTAATTGGTTCTCGTCATCAAAGTCTCTATAATTGTTTCTAATACTTATTTTAATATACATTTTTAAAAGAAGATGAAGTCACACTTGCTTCATGCCTCTATTACCATACCAGGAAATGTAACTAACATACTACGACAATTTTTTCCATCTTTATCAGTTGTTCTAAGAAAATTTATTTGTTCATTTTAACTACTACCTCTTTGCATGTGTTTAGTCAAACTGGATTTTAGAAGTTGAGAGAAACTCCTGAAAAGAGAGGTGGAGTCTCCCCCTCTGCCCAATTTCCAAACGCGCCTGGATGTGTTCCTGTGTGACATGCCCTAGGTGACCCTGCTCTGGCAGGAGGGTTGGACTGGATGATCTCTACAGATCCTTTTCAACTGATCACGATTTTGTGATTAATATTCCTTAAAAAAAAAAAAAACACAACAAAAATTCCCTTTGAATCACAGAATCACAAGGTTGGAAAAGACCTTTAAGATCATGGAGTCCAACCATCCCTGTCCTCTCCTGAACCAGCTCCCTGAGCACCTCATCTCCCATACACCCAGGGATGGGGACACATCCCAACAACCCTTTCAGCCTGTCCCACGTCCCAACAACCCTTTCAGTGAAGAACTTTTTCTTAATGTCTCATCTTGAACCTCCCCTGGCACAGCTCGAGCCCTGTTCCCCTTGCCCTATGACCTGTCACTTGGCTGAAGAGACCATCACCCACCTCTCTACAACCTCCTTTGAGAAAATTATAGGCAGTGATCAGGTCTCCCCTCAGCCTCCTCTTCTCCAGACTAAACACCCCCAGCCTCCTCAGATGTTTCTCATAAGGTGTGTTGTCCAGAGCATTCACCAGCCTGCCTGCCCTCCTCTGGACACCCTCCAGCACCTCAACATCCTTCCTGTAGGTGAGATCAGGTGTTATGAGGTTCTGTGTAATTCTGAACAGCACATTAATATCAGAGAGATGAAACAGAGATATTAAGCATACCAGATACCATGTGTGTGTGTGTATGTATGCTTTATCTTATTTATCATCATTCTTATGAAACACTCCATATCTACTAGAGCACATATTTTCAGATCTTCTCCAAGAAAGAGAGATGGGTCTATTATTGCAGAGATAAGAGAACCACGTTAGATATGATTTACACACACGACTTTCTCAATAGAAGCTTTGTGATGGAATGTGAATAGTTTCAAACTGCTGAACGATGTAGCTGCTTAGCTGTCAAACTCTCCATCTGTTCTGACTCTGAAGAGCCATTCTATATACTGCCTTTGACTATGAATGAATCTACTAAACATATTCTATCAGGTTTCCATAGATGAAAGAGACGGAGATGAAACAGCTTCTCACACACAATTTGGTTTCTTTGATTATATTTACAGGCCCTTCAGTCACTCCAAAACCCCACCAGTCTTTTACTACAGCTTTCAAACTGTGACAATTTAGATAAGTGAAATGTTAAATAGCTCATTATAAGTCCACTTCTGCACCATAGGAACCGACAGCAACGTTACCGTAGACTTCAATGGGAGCTGGATTACAGTTCCAAGCGCATCACGTATGCATTCATCAGAAAAAGCTGAAATTCAGAGACTTTCAAAACCCCCTTCAAATCAGCTTATAGTGAACCAGCCTTACTATAAATCAGGAAGAGGTGGCAGGCCTGTTCTGCAGAATACTAAAGAAAGGCCATTGAAATGCAGCTTTTCCCATTCTGCTGTTTTCATCCAAGCCTCTTGTTATAATTTATGTGACAAGCAATCATCACGGAGGGAAAAGCCATTTCCAATAAACATAACAGAAGAGAATAAAAAGAGCAGAGGACAAACAACTTTCAAAATAGTCTTCTGAGACAGGCAAAATATTTTATCTGTGAGAAACTGATCCTACTATGAAGTAACGACCAGAATGCGCAGAATTTAAGGTTCTGACTTACAAGAAATCATACAGAAAGAGCTTTGGAAATCTAGTGTACAGGAGAAGGGTGTTGAGTAGTCAGAGTAACACATATTCCATGTGGGCATGCATTCTGTTCTCTGCCATGGAACCAAAGCATAGCCAGCCTCCCAAATTCTTCATTCTGTTTCTGTTGCCCGGGAAACAAGAAGCCACTCACAAATCTCTCTGTGATAACGTATTAGATACCAGTAAGACTGATTATCTATAAAATTATTCAGAGGTAAGATTACCTTCTATCTTAATGTACTGTCCACAACAAAAATAAGCATACTCATATACTCAGAAAGGTGTCTTTTAGGATAGGGAGGGAAAGTCCAGAGCTTTTGCGACCATCCTGTATCTTGCTGGCATCACTTTCAGAAGTCATCACATCAAAAGCCCCTTTAACAAGGTGGGAATGACATACCATGCCAGGGAGACTGGAATTCAGCTTTTTTTCTCAGCATTCCTGCAGGGCACAGAGCACAGTGGATGTGGTAATTCCTCAGTGGTCCAGCAAAGTGGAGAGTTTGTTACTCTTATCCTTGTAAATGCTGTCATGAACAGAAAGGAGAAAGGTGCTGAGGAAATTCCCTGCAGAGAATTACATGTGAAAAGATGTGATCTTTAACTCTCTTCCTAAAAATGCAGGAGGATACAGGCATTATACATCTATGTACTTTTTCCATACTTCTTCTCCCTATTGCTACAGTTCTCTGTTGTGCTGACAGAGGTGTTATGGTAGAAAAAGCTTTCATTTTTCCAGATGACTGTCTCTTACCCTTTATTACTGTAACTTAGCTGCCTTTTCTTCAGAACTACTTTTTTTGCATATGCCACAAGGTATTTGGAAGGTGAGAAATGAGTATTTTGGAAGTATGTATTTCTACCTTTTTTGATGGTGGATACAAAAAAGTGAACAGAGGGGTGCAGGTTTTTTTCCTAGGTAAGATGTTCAGGAGGGCAGTTTACACTGTTCAGCAGACTGACTCCACTTAACACTCCCCCAGTAATAGTTACAGCTCAGGTCCTGTACCATCGAATCACAGACCTGCTTGGACTGGAATGGACGTTAAAGATCACCTAGTCCCAACCCCCTGCCATGGGCAGGGACACCTTCACTAGCTCAGGGTGCCCAAAGCCCCATCCAACCTGGCCTTGAACACTGCCAGGGATCCAGGGGCTTCCCCAGCCTCTCTGCGCACCCTGTGTGAGGGCCTCCCCACCCTCAGAGGGAACAATTTCTTCCTGAGATCCAACCTAAATCTACCCCCTTTCAATTCACAACCATTCCCCCTCATCCTATCACTCCAGGCCCTTCTAAAAAGCCCCTCCCTTTCTTGTAGGCCCCTTCAGGGCCTGGAAGGTTGCTGTAAGATCTCCCTGGAGCCTTCTCTTCTCCAGGCTGAACAAGCCCAAATCTCTCAGCCTGTCTAGAGGAACAAGTCTTTCTAGATGACAAAAAGGAGCTACCTCAAAATAATGTGCCTGGAGTAATGGAAGTTGCAGCCAGGCCTCACCATCAGTTTAGGGAACAGTACAACTGCAGGTCAGCTAACAGTGTTCATAACACCTTCTTTTACTCTATAGAACACTCTCATTTAGAGGTGGTTTGTTCAAACACTCATAGTAGAAGGTTACTTGGTGATGACAGTGATTAAATAGTCACTTTAAATGTTACTTTCTTTAAACACACATAGCCTCAATGAACCAAACATCAGTCATTTCTAATGCTATTTTTGTATTAATAATGCAGCATTCCAGTATTAGTTTTGTATTAATAACACAGCTGCCACCAGCAGCCACTGAATCAGCATCAAGCCCTCACACAAACCTCAATGCCACAGTGAAGTGGGACAGGAGCAGTACTAAATGTCCCACAGAGGCGTGAAAAATTACACCCTCAAGGTTTGGGACTTTGTTTCCAGGTCCTGTTTCCATCCTGCTCATAACCTTGAGCTGAGGTGTTGATAAGAATCATTCCCACAGCATTCCAGATATCAGATGTGGATAGTGATGCTTGGGTGGAAAATATTGATATTCAAAGATTATTTTGAAGGCACTGTGATTCCTGTGTAACTGAAAAAAATATACTAGGTAACTTCACAGTTAAGTTGACCTTATTTTAAATGTAGTGGACCTCCACTAAACTTCTGTTTGGTTTCAAATGCCCATTTAATTATTCAGAATATCATTTTATACTGGGTTTTGTTCAGGAAAATTTTGAGTATAGCAGTTTTCAGGGGTTATAGCCAGAGGTGGAAGGGAATTAAACCCACATTCCCAGGAAACATAAGGATTTTCTTTACCCAAATGAGTATAGTCTATTTTACACAAACATCTGGCCTGCAGTATGCTCTCTTTTCCAGAAGATTGGTAAGTGCACATTGCATTTCTTACTCAAGATCTCAGCTGCTAACTGTTCTCAGTGACAGAAAGGCTAAATTTTTTTTCAGGCCAAAAGCAACTCCTACGGTTTCCAAAACAATAATTACTATTTTCTCTCAGTCAAAATAGCCCTATAATACCACAGCATGTGATATTTCTTCAAAATACTAATTTGAATTATCTTCAGAATCTACTGCTTCCTTTAGAGCTAGCTCCTTAGAAAATAAATAAGTGAATAAACAAATTATCATTGAGTAGGTGTGATATTTTGACATTTGGTCTTCAGCTCTTGCCTCACATGAAGCTAAATGCTAAGATTTCCCGTCAAGCAGTATTTGGTAAGACTAGTTGCTATTATTCTACAATGTCACTGAATGGACCAACAATAGTCAGGAGTAGGAATTATTGTTCCTTTTCTAGCTCATATCTTGAAATTAATAGTAGGGTATTTTTTGTAATCAGAGTAAGGATAAATAAATAACTAACCCAGCCATCAATTGAAAGCATACAGAAGTGCCTTTAGGCATTCAGCAGAAGATCCCATCATCCTCAGCAGTAACCTGATATCAGACATGATTTACCTTTCGTTACTGCTCAGACCTTGGGGCCATCTGTTCTCACCACATCACATTATTAAAACTACTCGGTGTTTCCAGACTACAGGGGTTTTGTGTTGCAATAAAGCCAAAGGCCACATCTAGGCCTATGGACAGTGTGAGGTGACAAGTTAAAACACAAAGGATCTTGTGTCACTGCTTTTAAATTATTCCATAGAGATTGTGTGTTTACATGGTGCAAAAGAAAAATTATGTAATAAAGTCCAAACCCAACAGACAAGCAGTTTGTGAGAGCACATGGGAGACTTGTATCAATTCTTGCCTCTCTACCCACAGATGCCCTCACAGAAAACCCCAAAAAGCACACAGGGTTAATCCCACTCTAAAACCACTCATGGGCTAAATTAACTCCTGAACCTTATTAATACTGAAGCTGTTGTGCCTCTGTTCCTTTATCTGTAGTCACACAAGTTTAGTAATAGAAAATGTTAAGTAGGAAGCCACAGACTAGCCCAGGGAATAAGCTCATTTGCACAACAGTATTTAACAATTTAACATTTTGAAGGTGATGCTGCAGGCAGGGCAAGACTCGCTGTAGCTGTAAAGTTTGGATGCTTGTGAGAATTTTAAAAATGCAGCTTTTAAAAATGAGGACATTCCTCACCTAACTGGAGGCAGAAGTCCTGTGAGAACCTACAAAATTGATGACTAGGAACTGTTCTCTCCCAGGACTGGTAATCTTCCTTAATACTGCCAGGAGATGATGCAATGGCAATTGTTTCCATTAGGTTTGTTAGCACAGATTTGCATTAACTCACACTTCTCCTTGGTGCTGCAAATGAAAGCAAGCTCTGTGAGCACCCAGGGGGTTTCACATCACTGACATTTCCTGTGAGGGGACTTGTCCCTGTCCAGCAGGGCCAACCCACTGCACTGTACCTCTCCTGTTCTTCTTGCAGACTCCTTTTACCCCACTGCTGGTCATCGGTCTTTATGTGAATGTGATCACCACTTCAGTGATGGTCTCTTCAGACAAGTGACAGGTGATAGAATAAGGGAAAATGTCCTCCAGCTGCACCAGGCAGGTTCAGATGAGATGTCAGAAGAAATTCTTCCCCCAGAACGCTGTCAGGGTGTGGGACAGGCTGCCCAGGGAGGGGGTGGAGTCCCCACCCCTGGGTGTATTGAACAGAGGGGAGATGAGGTGCTCAGGGAGATGGTTTAGGAGAGGACAGGAATGGACTCGATGATCATAAAGGTCTTTTCCAACCTTGTGATTCTGGGATTCTGTAATGCTTGGTGCCTGGCCTTAACTAGCACAAAACAAACACAATAGCTAAACAGGTTCTAGAACAAGAAGACTCTTCCAGAAAAAAGTCTTGATACCTCTGTCAAGGTATCATACAACAGCTCTCTTACCTGCCAACAAGTTGTTAACTGCCTATGAGAAAGGCCTTACTTCCAGGTACCTCTCCTTACACCCTAACATCACCATCCTACACACCAAAGGAACCTCATTGCTACTTTGTTTTGGTGAGGAGGGGAGTAATGATGTGTCATTGCCAAATATCAAATAAAAGCCTCTATACATCCTGGGGAAAAGTAGGAAATGCTTGTGAACAACAAAACATGTAGTACATTCTCAGCCCTGCTCAAGGCAAGGAAACTGGCCTGTGGGAAACCAAAGTTTTATGGAAGTTACACCCCCAGCTGCCAAGTTTTATACAAGCCTTTATATGAGCTTTTCCATTAAGTGAACTGGAATAGCTTCTTTAAAACACAATTTAACAGCTCAGACAAAAGCACTAGGAAAGCAATCAGTGGCAGAAGTAGAGTTTCAAGAGAAAGAACGTGACCAATGTTCTTTTTAGCAGAAACATTTAAAGATAAGCCTCAGACATTGATTTTAAGGCCTGTCATAACAATTTTGTTGCTCTTGTAAAAGGAAAAAGCAGTATTTTGGAGCCAAGGGGTTTACTGGGCACATCTCTGCCCCAGTGCTGGAGCACACACCCTGAGCACAGCCTAGCTGCATGCCAGGATAAGGTATCAGTGTGTATTTTAGTTCCTACAGCAGAAAATCCAGACACTGGAAAAGCAGCAACTTGCTGTACACCCACCTCACAGTCCTTCCTCTCCAGGTTTGTCAGGGAATGAGAACTGGGCATTCTGCAGAGGTTTCAGCTTCTGCCTCAAATATTGGCCAAATGTTACAACAGAGAAGGGACATTCTGAAGTGCTGAAGAAGACATCTACCCTATAAATCATGCATATCACAGAATCACAGAATATCAGGAGCTGGAAGAGATCTCAAAAGATCACCCAGTCCAACCCCCCTGCCCGAGCAGGATCATCTAGAGTAGATCACACAGGAACGTGTCCAGATGGGTCTGGAATGTCTCCAGAGAAGGAGACTCCACAACCTCTCTGGGCAGCCTGTCCCAGTAATCCATCACCCTCACAGGGAAAAGGTTCCTCCTTATGTGTTGTGCTTGTAGCTCCTTGTTTGAATTTTCACTTTATTATTAATTTAGCTCAACCAACATGTTCAGTAAAGTAACTGACACAGCAACCTATTCCTTATGGATGCTCAGGCAGCGCACTCCAGGAGAAGGATCAAAGTACATGACCAAGTGGTTTACCTTCTAAACCAAATCTCCTTTGGGCAGTACAAATGCCAGTTATAACAACAGATACAAATAAAGTAAGTTGGTTTACATATTTCTGTGTGCATATGCACAGAGACACTCTTCTACAGAAGACTGAGAGGCAAGTACTAAAGCACTTTGTGACAGTCAAATAACAGTTTTACCACTTCCAAGGCTAAAGATTTTTCACCTTTCATTTTCCTTTCTATCATTTTTCATAATCTCTAAAGACTTGAGAATTTTACACAGCCTTGGTTGTATCTGAAGTACTTTAGATATTATCAGAAGACTCAGTTTAAAGTCCAGTTTGGACAATTATAAGATTGTCACAGCTTTAAGGCAGATTAAGCTGTTACAGCCACTTTAAGGTGCTACAAACTCACTTTTACTCAAATGTCAGTGGAAGCTGATTCAGGCACCTTGTGCTGGAAAAGATGAGGCACTGTTGCAAGAATGTGACATTGCTGGCCCCATCTCATCTCATTACAAGAAGGCCATGAAGCAAAAGAATTAATAAAAAAAGGCTTAATCATCCCCCCCCACCCAATATAATAACTAAATTTATTTGATGATGTCTAATAGAGCATATGCCATTTGACATATTGCTATAAATGGCAACAAACCACATCACAGAGATTCTTTCCAAAGTCCCCAGAATACATTCAAAGCTTGAAAGATAAGATGATGACAATAATAAACAATTTATCAAATTGAAATGCAGTCACCTCTGGGGTGAGGGATAATATTAATATTTTCTCCTGTGAATGCAGCATTGTACTCCTCACAGATTAGCATTGGCTGATTAGATCTTAGCTAGAAAATAACTTCAAGATCCCTTTCACCAGCTGAAGAGTTTCTCCCCCTCATTTACAGTGACTAAGAACAAAGGTACAAACATTGCTCTGAGGCTGAGTGCCTGCACTGGCAATAACACAGATTTTCATCCCCAAGAATGCAACTTGGTTTCTGGAAGACAAGGTCCTACCAGTCAGTGACAATAGTACCACTGAGAAAGCTGCTGACCAGTGTCATGCCATCTCATGAGAGCTTTTCTGATCCAGTTAGATCCACTTCTACGTTACACAGTTGCAGTGGTTTAACCCCAACCAGCACCTAAGCACCGATCACTTGCTCTTCCCCTGCTGCCTTTTTCTGTTTGTTTTCTTTTTCAGAAAGTTGTGCCTATGGTATGCAGCTTTTTTAATCTCTCTGGGAGGTTTAAAGAACGAGGACAGAAATTTCATTGCTTAATCTCTTACTATTAGAAAAAATAAAATCTATTCTTCTTCAGCATATAAAGTACTACTTCGAGCATACTATACAAGACCTGTACCACAACACACAAGGCCTGATAGCCAAGGGAATGTCACATTATATATAAAAAGTAAAAGTAAATAATTACTTTTTTCTTTTGAATTTTAAAGTACTGATATTAGAGAAGATATGTCATCCTCTACTTATTTTAACTGCTGGTTACTAAGGAATTGCAATGTACTTTTAAAGAAATGCATAATTATAAGAGCAGTAAATGGTTCATTAATTCCACCAAAAAAAAAAAACCCCAAGTTTCCTTTTCCACCAAGAAGGATGAAGACAACTTGGTAATAAAGTTTTTTAAAGTAAAGATTTAGCTTTATTTCTTATCATTCAACTCTGGTTTGCATTGGTAATAAATGAGATGATATTTTAATCTAGGTTGAGTCTGTCTTGCCCAAGGTGGCAACTGGTGAGTGATCTCTCCCTGTCCTTACCTTGGCCCATGGGCCTTTCCTTGTATCTTCTCTCCCCTGTCCAGCTGAGGAGGGGAGTGACAGAGGGGCTTTGGTGGCCATTCGACCTCCAGCCAGGGTCAAACCACCACACACCAACTGGCCACAGGGATGTTCCACACATTATTTCAGCCATTCAACTTTGTATGGACCTGGGGGAGTGACTAGAGCATTGGAAGTAGCTGAGCATGGGACACAAGAGGTGAGCAGCTGTGCTGCACATCACTTGTTTTGTATAAGCTTCTATTGTTATCATCTTCCTTTTCTGCTATTGGGGTGTCTTTATTGCTACCCATGAGTTTTTCCTTCCCCCCACCCCCTTGTCTCACTCTCCCATCCCATCACCTGGGGAGGGCTGGAGGTGAGAAAAATGTGTTCTAGCTGTCTGCCAAGGTTAAACCACAGAAAATACTGAAGTCTAGATTATTCTCCTAGACCTAAAGCCAGGAACATTTCTCTGAAACACTTGTATACTTGGCTCCTTGTAACTTACGACCTCACTCACCCTCACTGACACTCAAAATACAGGAAAATAAATTCTGCTTAGGAAAACATCATTGCTTTCTCCCTGCAGACACCCCTCACCACATCCCTTTCACACAGGAGTTCCATTAATAACCCAAGTTTCAAACTAAGTCAGTGGCACAGTTTAACCTCAGCTGGCAATGGGCACCACAGCCACTTGCTCATCCCCTCACAGTGGGAAGGGGGGAGAATTGAGAGAGTAAGTGAGAAAACTCATGGGTTGAGATGAGACAGTTGGGGGAAGGTTAGAACAAAACCAGGAATTCACTCCTCCCTTCCCACTGGCAGGCAGGGCTCTGTTGTAACAGTTACTTGTGAAGGCAAATGCCATTGGTTCAGTCATCCATCCCTTCTTTCTTCTTCCCCCAGTGAGCACATGGAATATCCCATTGGTCAGCTGGGTCAGCTGTCCTGGCTGTGTCCCCTCCTAACTCCTTGTGTGCCCCCAGCCTCCTCGCTGGTGGGGTGGGATGAGCAGCAGAAAAAACCTGTGTAACTGCTGCTTAGCAGTGACTAAATCTTCCTTGTGTTATCAACCATATTTTCAACACAAAACCTTAACACAGCCCCTTACTAGTTACTATGGAGAACATTACCTCTGTCCCAGCCAAACCCAGCACAGGCAATTACAAGGCTAATTAGACAGACCTTTTGCACTGCCTTACCACTATCAGCCACAGTCTCACTAGAGCCTAAAGAGATGGAACCTTTGTTTGGAGGACAAATGTCTGGAGTTGCTAATGATTACATGCAATTAATTATGATAAGTATCAATTCCTCTTCAGATATGCTATTTATTGCTCAAAACTAGGTAATTGCCAAATGCAGGTCTAGATTTTGCCTGGATCAGATTAATTTGATCTAAAAATAAAATCCTGTTTCCCCAAAGCATTTTAACTACTGCAGGCATTCCCACAAGTCCAAAATGTTAGACTAATATCATTAGCGATATTAAAATGCAAACCCAGGAATATAACATTGAGAAGAGTTTGGTAGTTTAGGTTAAGGTTGTAAGTTCTAGGAATGTAATTCCAGCTGCTTACTTCACAGCAGTATTACTGTAGGGTAGGTTCACCATCAGACACAGAGTTAGTTTTCAGTCAGCTTTAGTAGGAACATTAATAATGTATCTTCTTAGCACTTTGCAGACTTGAAGTATGACAGAAAGGAAATACAGAGGTAATTATTTTACATTCTACTGAAACACCAGTTTTCCTTTATATGCATTTTAACAATGCAGAGATCATTTTAGGTTGTAAGGGACCTCAATGATCATCTAGTCCCAACCCCCTGCCATGGGCAGGGACACCTTCACCAGCCCAGGGTGCCCAAAGCCCCATCCAACCTGGCCTTGAACACTGCCAGGGATCCAGAGGCTTCCACAGCCTCTCTGGGCACCCTATGCCAGGGCCTCCCCACCCTCAGAGGGAAGAATTTCTTCCTAAGGCCTCATCTCCCCCT
>VXBZ01010546.1:70830-94244 GCA_013399135.1 Heliornis fulica | reverse complement strand
TGTCCTTCCTGTCCTGGAGACCCCAGAGCTGGACGCAGCACTGCAGGTGGGGTCTCACAAGAGCTCAGTGTGTGGGAGGTGGAATGCCCTCTCTCAACAATAACATAAAGTCCAAATTTCCTATAATTCTAACACCAGGAATCACCTTATAACAGGGAGGAAGAGTTGTTCAGTGGTGAGAGAATTAAGACACCGGGAAGGGCTCAGATACCCAAACCAAATGGAATTTACCAGGCAGAAGTTAGCTATACCATAATACTCTGCCTGAGGGACTGTATGATCCCACCTTTTACAGAAGAGCTGCCTGCAGAAGTCCAGGTATCTACTGCAGCCTTCCCTCACGGTATTTTTCAACTCTTACACTATGCAATTTGCACAGGAGATAAGTGCTAAAATGCCAGTTGTGTAGGATTGCAGCCTGGCAACAAGCTCTGTTTTATGAGACAAACAAACATCAAGGGCCTCCAATCTCTTCATCTTTAGTCATTATCAGAACCAACAGCATTTGAACAGAGCAGAATTGTTGGGAGTTGTGCTGATGGGAACAAACAAAGAAAAAATAATATAGTAACTCTACTCATCCTGTAGCCCACTGATGCTGTGATGATGTAAACAACCATGACTGTCAGATATTTTTCCTACTTTAGGCTTCTTCTGTCGAGACACCATAGTTGTTCAAACAAAAAGAAGGAAAAAAAGGCACACCTGCACATATTGTTAGCACAATGGTCAGTTTGACTAACTGATCCAGGATTAGAAATGAAACAATTTATGGCATTAATTTTAATCAAAACCAAAACCACCCAGTGAAAATTTTTGAAATTTTATATATTTTTTAATTGCAACACTAAGTATGTTCATCAGCCTAGACTTCTGGGATTTTCTTTGCTCAGAAGTTGGACAGAGCCTAGATCTAAGAGCTACAGGAGTAACCTTTTCCACCTCTTGCAAGGCAACAATAATTTTCAAGTGACAGTATCTCCCTCTGATGTAATAAGAAAGGAAGGATTCATAGGCTCTTTCCCACATGAGACAGGAAAATCAGCTCCAGAACTTAAAATCTTTTCCACATTTAGATTCAATTTCTTTAGGTAGGATGCCATTTTTCCCTACTAGTAAGGAGTTGCACTTCTTATGATGAAGAAAAAAGCATCCTTGATAAAGGTCACTTGCAGTTTTAATCTTACCACACTTGACGGGAAATGATTCAGTGACACACACCCCACGCAGGAAGATAATAACCTGAGGGGCTGCTATCTCAATATCTGTAAGTCAAAAAATGACCAATTTCCCTGTTCCATTCCCTAACATCTTACTGCTTTCCAGCACTTCCTTCTCAGGCTANGACCCCAGAGCTGGACGCAGCACTGCAGGTGGGGTCTCACAAGAGCTCAGTGTGTGGGGGGTGGAATGCCCTCTCTCAACAATAACATAAAGCTCCATGTCTTTCCTATTGGAAAGCATGGAAAACATAGAAAGAAATCTCAAGCAAGTTTTGCCCTGGCTGATAAGCAAGAGCAGTTTAGAGTGGGAAAAACAGCTGTAGGATAATCTTTTTGTCATCACAGGTGATTTCCCACTGCTCAGTTGAAGGTACGGTGGTAAAGAACAACAGCCATAGCTAAATATCATGTCTCCAGATCACCCTGAAAGCAGAAAGGACAAAGTAGGATAATCAGATGTGGTTGCTCTGGCTTTGGATCCAACACTGTCCTCTGTCAGCAGAAGAAGAGCGTGGGTGTAGCTGGATCTCTGGGCTTTGCTTTAGCTCATGAATAAAGTACTTCAGAAGGTGTATGTCCAGGATAACTCAGTTTCCTCTTTTCTCCTCTCTCCCCTCTCCTTCCTAAAGCCAGACAGAGCGAAGGCAGGGAGTCATGCTATCTTCAAGATTCATCAAAAAAAATAAAATTGAGAAGAGAGCTTGTTTGAAAAGATAAGTCAATCTAGGTAGAGAATTTTTCCAGTCAAAAGAATGTGAAACCTTCTAGTAAGACACCAATCTTGTATTAAATAAATTAAATGGGTTAAAAAGCAGTTTGTCATTGTCCTTCTAGTGAGCTTATGCTCGTTTCCTCCAACCACTGTGTCTTCACAGGTTAAATGAAACCACTGAGCAATATTTTCTCTTGAATACGTTGCTTTCTATCACTGATTTTTAAATTATGTTCAGAAGTGACGATTTCCCTTGCAGAAAAAGACCATCTCCTTTCAGTAGCTCTGACATATTTTTGTAATCCGAGACTAAAGCTTAGAGCTAACATTTACCACATGCTAAATAAGATCTTACTAAGTTTAGAAACAGTCTGTGTTCCTTGAAGCCAACTAGCAGCACAGATGAGCAAAACCAAAACATCTAACCAAATCCTTCACATTAACCTGGAAGTTGGTCTTTTTTATATATGTAGAAAAGATGACAACATTGCCCACAACTCTGGAAAGAAATTTGAATGTTTTTAAAGGTACCAAAAGCATCTTTCTCAAAGTAATAACTTCCAGGTCGCTGCAGAACTTATCCACAACATCCTTTCAAATACACCTACACCAATGTATGTATCTGGGTACTTACAGAAGCAGGGTGAAGTCAGGGCATCAGGTCTAGGAAATCACTGGTTTGACCCACTATGACAAAGATCACAGAATCACAGAATTGTAGGTGTTGGAAGGGACCTTGAGAGATCATCGAGTCCAACCCCTGCCACAGCAGGTTCCCTAGAGTATCTTTCTACCCTGTTTCTAAATAGTTTTGAAACATAAAGAAAAACTTAGCTTATAGGTTTGAACAAGAAAGGTCAGGAAGGATCATTAGAAGGGGGGTGGTTAATAGGTCAAGAGAGGTCCTTCTCCCCCTCTGCTCTGCCCTGGTGAGACCTCAACTGGAGTATTGTGTCCAGTTGTGGGCCCCTCAGTTCCAGATGGACATACAACTACTTGAGAGAGTCCAGTACAGGGACACCAAGATGATGGAGTGGAACATCTTCCTTGTGAGGACAGGCTGAGGGAGCTGGGGCTCTTCAGCTTGGAGAAGAGGAGACTGAGGGGTGACCTCATTGATGTCTATAAATATGTCAAGGGTGGGTGTCAGGAGGATGGATCCAGGCTCTTCTCAGGAATGGCCAGTGACAGGACAAGGGAACACTGGTTCCAAACTGGAACACAGACAGAACCTTTTGGGTCCTATTTCCCTTTGAGGAAAAAAACAAAGAGGAGGTGTCTTGAAACCTCTTTCAAGGTGTGCTACAGGAAAGCAACCTGCATTCTTTGTTTCAAATGACTTTCACAGACTGACAAAACAGAAGTGGAGGCTTTCAAGTAGAACAAGCACAACCAGAACTTTATAAATAAGCTACTTAATGGCAAACACCTAAAATCCATCCTACTTAAGGTTGGCCGTAAGTGGGACATTACCAATTGTTTTAATCAAGACATTCTGACATACCATCAGCAAAGAGCTTAGGAACAGTCCAGGATGTCCATGTCTGTGTAGAAGTCTCTCCAGCAGCACACCTAGAGAAATTACAGGAACTTCTTCATGAACCTCAAGAATCATCCCCTATACCTGCTTCAGGATTTAAATCTAGGCATCCAGTAGTATCCACCACAAATCACAACTTGAAGCGATATCCAAACTCCTCTGACATTTAGTTGGGCCTGGAAACACCTCAAGCCATTCATCAACATCCAGCTGGCATCCATCAACTAACTGCTCTCTGGTACTGGGCCAATCTACTTTAATAATTTGTTTAGGATTACTGCTGAAATTACTGGACTTTTCTTTGGGTCTAAACACTAGTAGCCCATGATCATGCTATGAGCCATGATCAGCCTCTCCTACACCTATGCCTAGAGATGGCTGAAGAAAAGCCACATGTCGCAGATCATAGAACATGTTAGGTAGGATGGGACCTTCCAAGGCCATCTAGTCCAACCCCCTGCAGTGAGCAGGGACATCTTCACTAGAGCAGGTTGCTCAGAGCCCCATCAAGCCTGACCTGGAATGTCTGCAGGGATGGGGCCTTGATATATTCTACAGGTCTCTTTCCAAGCAAGCTCTCAGCTGATTGCCAGGCTCCCTCCTTCCCTCTGCCCCCAAGACCAGAACAGAGGCTGAAACACTTCCCAGCATGTTTGTACTTCAGGGCTGTCTACTTCCACATTCTGGGCTTTTTACTGATGTTCAATTTCGCTGATTTCACCTCCTTGCACAACACCTTGCAGTCTAATTAAGATCAATAGCAAATGATATAGCATGTTGCCGTTCTTTTACAGAGAGCAAGTTTAAAAAGTACAAGAAAAATCCATAGAAATTAAAAAGCAGCGTGTTTCCTGTTTCGGTTGTCTTGTTTTGACAGTACCTCCAGCATTCACAGCTCTAATTTCTTTCAAGTTAAAGGCATAAAGCAAAATGCCAAAGAAAAACCATTTTGTCCAGGCTCAGCTAGTCATTTTGAGGTAATTACAGTGCTGAACATTCACTTGAAGTTTTTCAGATAATTAGAGGTTTAGGTTAGCTGCCTTTCTTTGGTAAGTATTTAAATCCCAACTCATCTCTGGGAAAATAACCACCCAAAACCAGAAGAAGAAGGACAGATTTTGACATAGAGCCTAGCACACCGACTCCTTTCCTAGAAATCTTGGTGAACAAGCTAGCCTTGTTATTCTGGGTGGAAGGATATATGCATGACAGAGCATGGCTTCCAAGTATTCTGAGGGCACAGAAAACAGTTATTCTCTTCATTTTAAAATACAACAGCAGCACCAGAGAGGCTGGCATATTTTGTCTTACCAGGCACTTCTACATCAGCAACTGGTGTGGTGCACAGATGTTGTTGTGATGGTGTTGTGTGGTGTGGTGATGGTTACAGTTGAAGGTTCCACCACACTGCAGGCAGGTCAGTGTCTAAAGAAGAGCTGCTAGAGAACCTGACACCCGTTCCCACCCCATGGGATCCCAACACATGGTTTCAGACTTGGTGTCAAATGGAGCGTGTGTCGGAAAGACAGCGGACTGTAGGGTTTAAAACAACCACCACCACAGCAGTAATCTATTTACCCCCACATGAGGATTCAATAAGTCCCTACTACAGGTTTATGGATACGATGGAGAAAGGCACTACTGGGGTGTAGAAGCAGGACTGCCCTTGGCACAACCACCAGAGCCTCACAGAACACACCGCTGCTAGGACGGCCGCGTCCTGACCCACACCAGGCCCAAACCTCACTGTTCCTGCCCGCAGGCCGCTCCACTCACAGCATCACAACCGCAGGAGAGCCACACACACCAGCCCGACCCCCCCCCGCCTGTCAGTCACTGCCCCGGGACTCCAGGGTGACAGCATCCCCCACAGCCACTGCCCCTGCTCCAGGCCAGGGCTCTGGGGGCGCTCCCTCAGCCAGCGGCCTGGCCACGGGCGAGGGGCTGGACATGGGTCCCCCAGGAGTCACCTACCTGCCTGCTGCCCAGACATTGCTGAGACCCACCTGGGGAGCTCAGAGACAGACCATCCTTACACCTGGTGATGTAGAGATGCCACACATGCTGCATGAGCCAGGCACAGAGACCAGACATTGTCACTCCTATAAGAACCTTTCCAAAGCACTGAGCTGCCCAGGCACGCTCTCACTGTGCTTCCTCAGGCCAACATTTACCACCATTCCAGAATGCAACCAACCACACCAGCAGAAGTCTAACTTCTAGTCTCCATCTGTTACTTCTGTTTCCCATGACCTGCAGACAGCAAGGATCCTGTGCATCTGTTAAGCATAAAGATATACATAACCTTCAAAGTACATAAACTTGAGCAAAGCATCGAAGCAGGTCAACAGGAAGAATGCACACAGGTTCAGGTAAAGCAGAGAATCACCTGGTTGGTTTGCTCCAAAGTCCAGAGCTCATCCAAAATGAGGAACTCTGTTCAGTTTTGAGCTCTTCAAAAGAAAATCTTTAAGCAACATGGAAATAAAGATTTTCAACAACAAACATTTTGTGAGTTTGACATAGTTTTTCTTTTTTTTTAATATACCCATTATTCAGAATTTAAACATATTAAAGTGATGCAGCCAAACCAATACACACCTGCAGAACGTTTCAGATTAAATGTACTATCTGCTAAAAAACTCACCTACACTTAAATGAGAATAATGGCACAAAGCATTTGACTTCCACACACCAGTGATATATACACCCCTGAATAGCTGAAATCAATTCTAGTCATTCTAGAAATCCAACTCTATATTGTAAATAAATACAAATATTATATACTAAAGGCAGTTGCTAAATGTTGCTATCTTAAACACCGAGAACACTACAAATATCTTAACCATTATTAATGGTAAAATCTACCCTTTACCCCTGGATTCATTCCAAAGTGCTATTTATCAATTTCATATAGCACTTAGAGCAAGAAATATGGCTTTAAGGATTAGGTTTTGCAATTTGGCAGAGGACTGAACTCCCTATGAAGGTATCACTATCTCTGTGCCTGGGAAGATCATGGAACAGATCGTCCTAGTAACTACAGTAAGGCACACAGAAGACAGGGAGGTGATTCGAGAGAGTCAGCAGGGCTTCACCAAGGGCAAATCCTGCCTGACCAACCTAGGGGCTTTCTGTGATGGGTAAATATATTGGTGGACACAGGAAAACCCACGGATGTCATTTATCTGGAGTTCTGTAAAGCCTTTGGCACAGTCCCCCACAATGTCCTCCTCTCTAGGCTGGAGACTGGATGGATTTGATGAGTGGACTGTTTGGTGGATAAGGAATTGGTTGGCTGGTTGCATCCAGAGGGTTGTCAGTGGCTCAATGTCCAGATGGAGACCTGTGACAAATGGTGTCCCTCAGGGGTCCGTACTGGGACCTATTTATTTAATATCTTCAGAAGTGACAATGACAGCGAGGTTGAGTGCACCCTCAGCAAGTTCACAGGTGACACCAAGCTGAGCGGTGCAGATGACACTCCAAAAGGACACGATGTCATCCAAAGGGGCCTGGGCAAGCNCCAGCAGGTCAAGGGAGGGGATTCTGCCCCTCTACTCTGCCCTCGGGAGACCCCACTTGGTGGAGTCCTGTGTCCAGTTCTGGACTCCCCAACACAGAAAGGACATGGAGCTGTTGGAATGGATCCAGAAGAGGCCACAAAGATGATCAGGGGCTGGAGCACCTCTCCTGTGCAGACAGGCTGAGAGAGCTGGGCTGGTTCAGCCTGGGGAAGGCTCTGGGGAGACCTTCTAGCAGCCTTCCAGTCCCTGAAGGGGCCTGCAAGAAACGCGGGGAGGGACTTTTCAGAAAGACCTTGAGTGATGGGATGAGGGGGGATGATTTTGATGATATTGGGAAGAAATTCTTCCCTCTGAGGGTGGTGAGTCACTGGCAGAGGGTGCCCAGGGCAGTGGTGGCTGCCCCCTCCTTGGAGGTGTTCAAGGCCAGGTTGGATGGGGCTTTGGGCACCCTGGGCTAGTGAAGGTGTCCCTGCCCATGGCAGGGGGTTGGAACTAGATCTCTGAGGTCTCTTCCAGCCCAAACCAGTCTGTGATTGTATGACCATTAGAGCAGGCTAAAAAAAGGCAGCAGAGCTCTAGCTACCTGCTTCTAAGTCTCTTTTTATCAAATTAAGAGCCCAGTGCTGCACCGCTGATTTAATGAATACTTTCATCTCGTACGTTAATTGCATCTTTTCAACTCTCTGAAAAAAACAATAATATATTATAGATTCACAATCAGGAAATGCATTGTGACTGCAAATTCTATTTCATATAGCCCTCCTCGTATAATTAAGAATTAAATTCCTTGCAATGTGTCTGAGCTAGAAGCAACCCTCTGGGGGGTTTTAAATGAGCTTTAACGATTGCTCCACATGAGGATTTTGAATGCTAACAGTATCAATAAAAACAGCTCTGTGAGATATGCCAGATCTGTTTCTTGTAATGGAATGATACTGGTGTCCTTCTGAAGAACTACATCATCCTAAGGGCAGAGGTAGGGATAGGTTTGTAATGACCACTACAAAAAGCAAGCATTATATTGAAAGCAAAACTGCAAAGCTCTTTAATACCTTCTGCTGATATACCACTAAGGCTGGAGTCCAGCATCCTTTTCTTTCTTTAGTTTTTGTTAAAACCTTCATCCCAAGACACATATCAAGTGTCACCAAACATCCAAGTAGTATTTTCTAGTCTGCCAGTACTCAAGGACTGCTATTCCCTTTCTTCCCACTAGTATATTCCCCCCAGGAACTGCTCCCTGTAGCAGTAACAGGATGTGCTGGTTGGGCATCAGCTTTTACCTCTAACCTTAGTCCCACTCCCCTTCTCCTCTAAGAGGCAAGCACCAGCTCTGGGAAGAGCTGCCAGCCAAAGGCACCCAGGCAGGCTGGAGGAATGGGTCATGGGGAGTGCCACAGAGCCAATGCAAGGCCCCACATGTAGGAAGGAAGAGCAAGACAAGCCTGGCACCATCAGGCTGGGGTGTAGCACTGTGGAGAAGTCTCTGGGGGCTGCCAAGCCTCCCAGACCTCCTGGACATACCCATGCTGTGGGGGTTTACTGGCCACCTTGGGCTTCCCCAGTCATCCCAACCTCCATGCAGGCCTATCCACCGCTCAGGCTGCACCAGCTGAGGCAGCCTGGCCTCACCAAAGGCTGCTGGTGTGCTCCTGCCAGGGAAGCCGTGCCCAGAGCAAGGTTCCACAGCCCTCATGGCCCCTGGGGACAAAATGGCTGTTCTCCCCATGGTACCTATACCCTGAGCTCCATAACTCTCTTTCGAGAGTGAAATCAGATTTGTGAATGAAGTTCACACTGGGGAGATGAGCAGAGACCTCTCTAACCCCCATTTCATTCTCAAAATGAGGTTAATGCTGACGTATTTTCAACCTTTTCCTACCTCTTGGTGCAAGTCAACAGAGCACCCATAGAGTTTAATAACTTTGAGTCCTGAAGTTGACTTCAGCTTCCTATGACCTAATGATCATCTTTAACATATTTCCTCCTTCCTATGGAAGGATTTATAAAAGACTTGAGTAATACAAATAAGATTTCCACTAGTCTGGTGCTTTGGATTTTATCATCGAGACCACAACTGATACAATGAACTTGTTTTATATCAAACATCCAAAAGCATGCAGCTCCCCAAAAGTAATTTATAAATCATAAGGAAAAGAGAGGTGTGTTACTTTGAATGTTCTCATGTATTTAAGCTATTATAGAACTTGTCTACTAAAGAATAATTTGCACAGAACATATTGAAGTCTTGGATTGAAAGCGATGTGGTCAATATAATATGCACCCATGTATTTCAAACAAGGCTTTCCTTCACTAGAAAAGGAGCCCTCTGTACCATTAATTCTTCTTTATATAAAGTAGGTTTTCTTCTGCAGGTACTTGCATCCAAACAGGAATCCAATCTGAAACACAATCCAAATTGAAATGTGCAGCTCTTCCCCACAAATCAATATTCAGTCACCGGGATGTTTGGCTTTACGTTGGGCTGAAGGCAGTAGGAGCTGTGCTCAAGTGCACACTGAGCAAGTTCACAGTAAGAGATGGGCAGGTTAGAAATTAGTTCAGAACAGGCTTAATGAACTGGAGCATACTCACTAAAAGTAATAGTCTGCTGACTAAACCAGTACTTGGCTCCAGACAGAAGGCACTCTCTATTTAGAAGGTGGTATGTTTTCAGGATTTGCCTTCATGTTTTGTATTATACTAAAATTAACATATAGATCTTTGAACTGGTTTTCCTCATTAGCCAGTGCACAGGCACTCCTCTGCTTTGGCTTACTGGAGAACATTTCTTCACAAAGGCATCTGAATCCCCCAGGAAGCTCTTCTGCAGCACCTCAGACATGAAATCCAGCCCCATGTGTCCAGTCCAGAAAACAGTGTCTGGAGTGACATTCCTTGTACTTTTCCTGCACCCACACAAGCGATCTTCAATTTTCTATACTGAAACAATTTTAAGCTCCAGAGCACGTTGCTGTTGGCTCAGCAGGGTACAGTCTCCAGTAGTGGGGACAAACAGAAGCTTAACTAGCATTCAAAGCAGTGACAGGAAGATCTGGGTTATTAAACTGATGCCAGCCTCCTCTGTCCTCAGAATTATCAGTATTCCCAGGGGGTCAGAGGGTGGAACTTCAGTGAAAAATTAATAGGATTTACCAAATCCACGTTACACAATCTATTGTTTCCTACAAGAACCAGCTAGCAAGATGCTTTCATTTTTGTGTGAGATTGTGTGTGTTTTCCATTTTTAGTCATTATACTTTTCTTCTCACAGTATTACATTTGACTTTCTGCTCTATGACAAGTGGCTGAAAGTTTAAATTTGAGACTGAAATCACTAATATATCAGAAAACTGCTGTTATAGCTACCAGCAATAAAACTTCTGAATATATATTTCTTTCAGAATACCATTTCTGGCACAGAGGATCATAAGACTCACTTTATTTTTCTGTGGTAGATGCAAGGGATGCTTATTTACACAAACTGATATATGTACCATTTGTTACACAAGAATTTACAAATACTCTCTTCAACACTATCATGTTCAGTAAAGCCAAGTAGATCACTTAACTGCAAAACAGTTCCTGCTAATGAAGGCACTAGAAGAGACCTCCTGATCACAAACACAATTTCCCTGTCACAAAAGTCAGTTATAGGATGCTCCCTAGATGTATAAAGGCTCCTGTCCAGAAACCAGTTAATATTTTTTCTTCCACTCAAAGCATGTACAAAAATAATTTTCTTCTTACCAATAGATTTTGTCTCCTAATCTGATGTGTATATGAATCTGTTGTCTGCTTACATAAAATTTCCCTACTTCCCTCTCTTTTCCTTCATCACTGCTGCAGATTAATGACGTGCCTTGCCAAACTCAGCTTTGCTAGGCCAAGCAACCCTCAGAACCTCTGGGCCCCCAGATGGCTTCAGAAACCAGGGCTGACACACAGCTCTGGTTTGGTCATTTCCACAGGGTGCACACTGCTGTAACTCACCTTCTGGGCTGGAAGGAGCATTTCAAGCTCTCCTGCTAGATTTCCCACCCGACATCTTCGGACCAGCGTCCTCTTCTGCAGTGCCTATAGCATAGATGCTATCCTATGGCTTTACCAGTGCAACAAGGTGACAAGCCACAACTCTCTGCAAAAAGCTTCCTTTATTCTTAAAGAAACCACCTTGTGCTCTGCACTGCTAAATTTCACTTGGTTCTACTAAAGAGTCCTTTTTCTAAATGCCAGTGCTCTGTAAAACCAACAGGTTCTGGAGACAGACAGCTTAGTAAGCAGTAAGTGCCCTCCAACCTACCCCATTTTTCAGCTCAGGACATCTATAAAGACAGGTGACACCCAAACCCACTACAGGAGTAATGTGGCAGAACAAAAACCATTTCCAGCCTCTCTAAACTTCATAAGCATCTCTCCATATTAGCTAATCTAGAGGATCTATCATATTTGTGGAAAATTAGACTGAAGCATTAAACATTTCCCCCACACCTAATATTTAATTAGTAATACAAGAATGAAGGGTTTGGTTTGGTTTTTTTTTTTGTCTGGTGGCTCTTCTAAATCCCTATGGCAAAGTCTATTATCCCAAATGGATTTTTCACAGTAATGCTAAATTGAGCATCCCAAATCCATAGTACACTAATTTAGTTCAATTTGATAAGCAAGCCTCAAACTGTTTAAGCAGGAGAAACATGGGGATATTCAACATGAGCTTAACTTTTTTGGCTTCATCTTTGAGACCAATACACCCACTGGGTTTCTCTGGGTAGTCTTGTTGTTCACACACAAGAAAGGGCATCACCAACAGGAGCAAAGGTGAAACCTGAACCAGACTAACGTGCAAACACACCTACTCTGGAGTACTGGGGGCAGAGGGGTCGCTGGCACAAAGCCCTCAAGGTTCTCTCTGACACATCTAACTTCTCCATTTGTCATCTAGTGGCACTGGAAACAGGCAGCAAACATGAAATGTGGGGAGCGTGACTAATACCTTTACAACCCCTACTAGGCCAAAGGACATTTTAAAACCCAAACAAACCCCCTAAGGCCCAGAACACTACAGGTCTCAGGATCCATCACCATCCAAAGCAACCTCTGTCCTAAGTTACAGGGGAAGCTCTTGCATTTGGTTTGAGTCTCTCACAACCAACAGCTTGAGCTCCCAAGCGTTATTCCCATCAGTTTTTAAGGTGTTCCAAAAGGGTATTTTGAATGCAAGGGAGTGATACTCCTGTGAGCCCCTTAGATGCCTCACCTGCCTCTGCTGCTCTTTCAGAATCAACACCACAGCATTCACTTGCTGTGTCAGAGTTGGCAAATATAAAAAGGTATAAATTTACATCGTAGTCATCGGGTCAAATTCCTTCCTGAACTTGCTTTCTCAACCAACTTACATCAGCCCTTGAGAGCCTTTCAGTATGTGCTCTGGAAACAGCAGGTCCAGAGGACATGACAGGAGGCTTGAGAGGGAAGAATCATGCTGTCAGCAGCCATCAGGACCCACTCATTACCTCAGGTGCCTCCAAGAGTTCTGTCTTCATCGTGACTTTCAGGGTTGGTACACCCCAAGGGAGGTATCTCACGGTGAACAGGGGACTTTGAGCAACTTGGTTTCAACACACAAAAAAGCCCACAGCTGTGTCCCACACATAGTCATTCACTCTGACCTGCTGCACCCTCTCCAACTAAAACAACAAGTGGCATTTTCCTACTACTGGTGCTGGTTTTCTCCATGCCTTCCTCTTGGTGGAATAGGAGATCCTTCCCCGATGTACCACGTGTGTCAGAGGAGTGCAAGTGTTCACTGCATGACTATGAACATACAGGTATAGCAAAAAGAGTCTGCTCACGAGGGCACTGTTGTGGCTGCAGCTGTCCTGCACACTCGTGGAACAGCCAGCAGGACTGTCACAACAAACTGCTGTGCTGTGCCAGAGGGTTGTGCAACCAGCCTAGTTCCTCTCGCTGGCGTTACAAGTAGTGATCAGTAAAATAAGTTTATTCTACAGTTACTCAGAGGTGATGGCACCCTAAAATTACAGCTGCTCCCATCCCAGTATCACAGAATGTCAGGAGCTGGAAGAGACCTTGAAAGACCATCCAGTCCAACCACAATGCCTGAGCAGGATCACCTGGAATAAATCACACAGGTCAGTGTCCAGATGGGTCTGGAATGTCTCCAGAGAAGGAGACTCCACAACCTCTCTGGGCAGCCTGGCCCAGGGCTCCCTCACCCCCATGATGAAAGGGTTCATATGTTTGGAAGAGTGTGTAACAAAGAGAAACAGACTGAAACACAGAAGAGCTCCTTGGTGCTAAAGTGACACTACCACTTCCAGAAGGGGTGAGAAAGCAATTTTCCAAGTCTTTGACTTACTTTCAGTTCAAGGAAGGACAGAGAGCCTGAGGCCAGGGTGGACAGTACTCAGCAGCAGTGAGGAGCTCGGGGCTGGGCTGGTGCTGGAGCCCTTGAACGCTGAGAACAGCGGCATCAGCCAAGCTGCAGCTGGGCTTGTCACCAGTCATTATGCTAAGCCCACAGCAGAAAGAACTGAAATGTTCCTCCAGCCTGGAGCTCTCCCAGACATTGAAGAGGTATGCTGACTTGTCCACATACACCAGCATCATCCCACCCTCTGTTCTTTCCATCACCTCCACTAAAAACCCCACAGCTAGGCCACTCAACATCTGCTGTGCTGCTACTAGTCACACATACATGTGTGGGGCATATTGTGAGAATTAAAGAATCTTTGTGATATCACTGCTTGATCATTTCAACACAGATGTTCTGCAATGACAGTTCCTTATACTGATTGATCTTATGATACTAAGTGCTAATGGAGCCTCCAGTTCTTATTAACACTGGTGCCCCTGTTCAGAGGTTGCTCTGTCCTGAATGAATCCCTGCACTCAAAGAGTCTTGTATCCCATCTTATTCAGGGCTCATTTTCTTCAAAGGGCACAACAAAACCCATCAACTGTAACCTGCTGTCCCATGGTTTATGTTACATTTTGGTGGATGTCATTTACAAGTGAGCAGCCATGGGACCAGGTTTCCTAGATCAATATTTGGTTGCTGAATTGGAACAGCTCACTAAACTTATAGGACTCAGAGGAGCAGCTCTCAGAGACTTACTCTGAGTTATTAGTTTACAAACACAGAAGGGTATCACAGAGCTCAAAGCAAACTTATATCAAGATAGGAACATGGAATGGAGGGGAAACTCTGCCACAAAACAAAAAACAGATTATGAAATACAATTAAAATTCTTACCTCCACAGGAACTTTGAATCCTAGGCATCACCATGCTAAAACCAGCAACAAACACACACACCCCATCCCTGTTTTCTCCAAAAGTAGGTGTAAAACCATAACCAACTTCCCCTTCTTCACCCAGTTACACCCAAAGCATCCCTCATAGCACACATACCACACCTCCCTCTCCTCCCCACTCCTTTTCTTACCTCAGAAAACAGAAGCACCTGGTAGTCAGTTAAGGTTCCTGCAGCCACCTCCTTATGATTTGCAATAGCTTCACCTGGTCCCTTCAACCTTCCCTGGAAGTCCTGATAAGGCCTGAACCTCTCCTGGAGACCAACTCTTTCCTTTTCAAGCTTTTGTTTTGTGTTATGTGTCATCCTGAACTAGTACAATTCTGTTTGGAGTCTGTAAAAGCAAGTACAGCTATTTACAAGCGATAACTCTAAGCTCAGACTGGATAAGGACAACACAGGTTAGGATGTGGTACAAACTACAGTAAAATTATGCTATAAAATACAGGAATAATATACAGAGGCCTTTGGGCTTGGGTGTTTTTATTGTTGGTGGCTTCGTTGCCTCCACCATGAAATTTGGAAAGTATGCAGGGTAGTGTCAGAAAACAGTATTTCAGTGTCAAGGAAGAATGCAGCTCCCTGAGCACCCCTGAGTTCTCAGTCCAGAAAGCACATGACAGGCAGGAGGCTGAACTACAGACAGCAACTTTATTAAGTCAGATCAATATACAATACAAAGCTGAAGAGCCCCTCACACACACAAACCCCTTGCCAAATTAAGGTAGAACTCACAGAAATACCCATACCTATGTGCCAACACACATTCAAAGTAACCTTCATAGCAACTTTTAAAAACAGAGGCCCATTTTTAACATCAAGGTAGTGGAGGACATCAGTGAAACTGGTTGGCAGCAAACACAATGACCTGTGTCAGAGTAGAGACTCAGAACTGCAAGTTGCAGAGTTAGAATCATAGAATCCTAGACTGGCTAGAGTTGGAAGGGACTCCCAGAGGTCATCTAGTCCAACCCCCCTGCAAGAAGCAGGGACACCCCCAACTAGATCAGGTTGCTCAGGGCCTCATCCAACCTGGCCTTGAACGTCTCCAGGGATCCAGGGGCATCCACCCCCTCCCTGGGCAACCTGTTCCAGTGCTCCACCCCTCTCACAGGAAAGAACTTTTTTCTAATATCCAATCTAAATCTCCCTTCCTCTATTTTAAACCCATCCCCCCTTGTCCTGTCACAACAGGCCCTACTGAACAGCCTCTCCCCATCTTTCTTGTAGGCCCCCTTGAAGTCCTGGCAGAGCGCTAGAAGGTCTCCCTAGAGCCCACCCCTCTCAGCCTGTCCTCATAGTTGCTAACTGAAATAATTTCTTCTGCTATGAATTCTGAAAACAGTACAATACATACTACCTGGTCCTTAAAGAAGACTCCCCACCTCTCAGAGGAACCATAAAAGCAACAGAATAGGAAACCAGAGGCACCAGATCTGACAAAAATAACTGGCCAGCACTCACCACAGACTGCAGCATCCTGGCAGAACTGCACCACTGGCATTTGTTGCATTTCTTCCTTACATTTGCCCACCACTTTCTTTGCCTTTCACATCTCTTCCAGAACTTGTCAACAAATTTTACTTTGTGCTGGTTGCTCTGTTCTTGAAGGTGTGGTTCCTTTGTGCAAACAAACCACGAATCAAGCAGACATCCTGCAACATCCATTCACATGGGTTGGAGAAATGAAAGCATATGCCACTGTGCCACAGCACCCAAGTGAATCACACTGCCTCTCCTCCTTACCCAACTGACTGGACAGTCAGTTGCAGCAACACCAGAAGCTGCAGATGTGGAAGGTATAAAAAGTAAAAAACCCCAAGCCACAGGCTGAATTGCCTGGGAAGCGTCGCACCGGCATGACGTCGGAACCAACACACTAACAGAGCTGAGCAGAGCTCACAGCACATCAATATACTATATGACCTGTAGATCAGAAACTGCCTTCCCTCCATGTCAGCCCCTCATAGAAATCTTTGATCAAAAGCAGAAAAAGAAACTGCAACCACTATTGTGAGGGAGAAACAAAAGAGATTTCTGTCACAGGAGATCTAGGAGCAGCAGTTCCAACCAGGCTCTCCGTATCGGCACAGGTGGGTCACAGAAGAGAAGGGCTCACTTTGAAAGCAAACAAGTGTATTTTTTACAAAGTCTGGATTGTACATACTCATCTACTGAGGAGACTGCTGTGGAGACTCGGCTCAGCAGCATGGGCTTGCTAAACCCTGAAGCCAAGCTGACTGAAACAAGGGATTCCTGCCAGTGGAATCGAGAAACTGGATGTTCTCTGACTCATTTTCGTTCTGATTTGAAGTGTAAAAGTATTATCAAAACTATATTTGATGAGGGAATTCAAATCCACACCCTCCCCACACACCCCCCTTCCAGTCCCCTTCTTCATTCACACATCAACTGTAAACAATTTATATCCACCTCAAAACTGTGGATTCAGTTGCTTCAACCATCCCTGAGCACCAAACCATTTAATGGCCACAAACAAGGAGGAATTTGATCCAGGACAGAAGATGATTTCAAAGATTATTTATTTGCAATAACCTTGTAAGGTACAAAGACAAATAATTCCCAACATTGCCAAGATAAATAATTACTGAATCCTAGCTAGATGACACATGGCTGAGTGGTGCAGTTGACACGCCAGAAGGATGGGATGCCACCCAGAGGGGCCTGCACAAGCTGGAGAAGTGGGCCCATGGGACCCTCATGGGATTCAACAAGGCCAAGTGCAGTCTCCCTTTGGACCTAGCAGAAATAGTACTAATGATTAGAAAGCAGTGCAGTAATTTCTTTCCCTAGCCAAACATCATTTCTCTTAGTAGGTAGAAGGTGCAGGCACTCGTTTGAAAGCAGCAGAAGTGATGCAGTGCAGCACACCTGCACCTGGGCCGTGGCAATCCTTGTCACCGATACAGGCTGGGAGATGATGGGATAGAGAGCAGCCCTGTGGAGAAAGACTCAGGGGTGCTGGTGGACCAGAAGCTCAACATGAGCTGACACTGTGTGCTCACAGCCCAGAAGGCCAACCATGTCCTGGGCTGCATCCAAAGGAGAGTGGCCAGCAGGTCGAGGGATGGGATTCTGCCCCTCTACTCTCCTGAGATCTCACGTGGTGGAGTCCTGTGACCAGTTCTGGGGCCCTGAACATAGAAAGGACATGAAACAGTTGGAACAGGTCCAGAGGAGACCACAAAGATGATCAGGGGGCTGAAGCACCTCTCCTATGGAGACAGGCTGGGAGAGCTGGGCTTGTTCAGCCTGGAGAAGGCTCCAGGGAGGCCTAACTGCGGCCTACCAGTCCCTGAAGGGACCTGCAAGAAAGATGAGGAGGGACATTTAGAAGGGCCTGAAGTGATAAGACGAGGGGGGAATGGTTTTAAACTGGAAGAGGGTAGATTTAGATTGGATATTGGGAAGAAATTCTTCCCTCTGAGGGTGGGGAGGCCCTGGAACAGGGTGCCCAGAGAGGCTGTGGAAGCCCCTGGATCCCTGGCAGTGTTCAAGGCCAGGTTGGATGGGGCTTTGGGCACCCTGGGCTAGTGAAGGTGTCCTTGCCCATGGTAGAGGGTTGGGACTAGATCTCTGAGGACCCTTCCAACCCTGAACATTCTGTGATTCAATGAAATAAAAATCAATTTGCTTACAGTTCAGTATTACAGAATTGCACAGAACAGACTTCAAACAGACATATCCAAGGCATTAAACAAACTCTGGTGCAGCTCACAAAGTATCTGCTTCAGCCAAGAGCTCATTCCAGCCTTACTCAAATTATTTTTTACTGAAATATTTATTCAGTTTCTGTGAGGTTTGCATACTGAAATCTTTGATTCTGTGATAATGCTCCAGCCAGTTAAACCAGGACCCATGAGCTGAGCCTACATGGAATTTTTGCCTTTGACAGCCAGTCTGTGCTGTGCAGAGCTGGGATGAAAAAGCACAAGTACATTTGTTGGGGTTGACTTGCACAGCTCTACAAGATTTCAGGGATACAGATACATTGGAATTAACTACTGTGTAATGAAACCAGAACTTTTCAGTTCACTGATCAAAGTACTTGTAGCTCACAAATTGTGAAATTGTAACTGCTGAACAGAGAGATTTCATCTGTCAGATTTTGAGGAATCTCTGAAGTTCTTGAAAAAAAAAAAAACAACCCTTGAATTTTTGAATAAAAAAGAAAGTTTAAAGATTTTGTCACCTGCCAGTATGACTCTAAACAGCAGCCTACTTTTAACATGTTCTCAGCCCTGGAAGAAATCTGGAAGAAACACAAGACAGCATCTTCACAGCAAAGCAAGAATAAGGTAAAAAGAAAACGTGGATTAATCACATGCTTTCAGCCAAGTATTTTTTAACTTGGCAATAAAATGAACAGCCTCAGTAATTACTGTTTGAAGGACATTTTCCTTGTTTTAACCCCCTAACCCCTTGCTTTTGGATATCACTTGTGGTTTAGTTTTGGGTTTTTTTTTTTAAATGGGGGTTTTGGCTGTTGTCAGTTTTATTTGTTTCTACAGATTTTCCTACATAATCTGTTGCTTCTCAGCATAAGAGACTTTGGTTTAACAAGACAGAGTGTTTGTTAGAAATAATCTGCTCAACTGTTTTAAACCATTCCAAATGCTGTTTGCAGATCTCAGATTGATGTTCTCACAGTTACTTTAATCCAATAGTTGCCAGGAGAACTCCTTTTTAGCATCATGCCTTAGGTGGCCCTGAAAGCAATGAAGATCATAAAGCTGCAAAAAGCCAAAATTTCCAGCACCAAAAATGAATTTAAACAAATGTTGGAAGCTGTGAGCCAGTGAACACTGATGTTAACCAGTGGTTCTGGGTTTTTCTCAGCAGCGTGGAACAGAAGATGAAATAACCAATTAGCCTGCTAGAGGCACTCCCTTTTTTCTTCTATTTCTTCCAAAACCCTGTGGGTTTGTGGAGAGAAGCTGGTTCCTGCACTTATTCCCTTTCACAGCTGGTATTCCTATTCCATGCATTCTCTTCAGATTGCTTCCCTCAAGGACTCCAGGCAGAAAAATATTACGGAGGAACAGAAGCTCATTTCCCAAGAAAAGTTATGGGCAGGAAACCTAATTTATCTTTTCACCATACAATAACTTGTACACCCATCTGGTTATTTCTAAGCAAAGTCAGTAGGAATCTGGGGCTGCCAGGCTAGTAATTTTGAAAGAAGAGGTTGCATTTGCTAAAAGAAATCTATCCAAAATTCTTTAAGATCATTTTTCCAGCTATTTGCTGAATGTACAGCATGGACTACTCCATCAGTGGTTGTATTACTAATTACAATCTTAATCAGCTTCAATTACCTACTGTTTCTAGTTAATTTAGGTTTTGTATACCTTCCACATACTGAGCTCTACTCAGCGCTCATGAGTCAGAACCTGTTTCTGTGTTTTCCACCAGAGAGAAAACCACTGCTGTAGCCTCTCTCCTCGGTCCTCCTGACCTCCACGGGTTTGTGGCACGAACTGAAGCCTCTTTAGAGGCTACTCCACCACAGGTAATTGCAAGCAAAGTGGTCATCCAAGACATGAGCACTGCTGTACTCATTGTTTTACTAACCCTCCCTCCCCAAGTAACTCGGTGTTCCTCCAAGAAACACTTGACCTCCACAATGCCGACGCTCTCGCTCCTTCCACAGGGGTGGATTTTTGCACAGCCTGCTCAGCTAATCCTACCTCCTGCCACTCAGGAGATGGCAAGCAGAGTAATGGGCATATTTAGCATCACAGATCCTACTTCCTAGCAACTCTAAAAATTATTTAGAGATATTATATTTTATATGTAACTCTACAAAAATGCTTTTTAGAACGACCATGTGCATAGGTGTACAGAACAGATTATAACTAGCTTTGAGTAAATACTTGTTTATGACACATTTTTGACTTGCAAGAATATTTTATTTCAAATAAGTGCTGAAAAGATCATCTACATTTGTACAGCATGGAGGCAAATCTCAATTTAAAAAGTCTAACTGCCTGTCAGAATAATGGTAACATTTTTCAAATATATACATATATGCTGCATCTAAAACCATGCACTGCTGATTTACTACTTACCTAAGTCAGTAGCTGATTATGATATTGCATATGGTGACACTATTCAAATTTCTCATCCTGCATAAAATGTTTTGTATGATTAATTACACACACATTTATTTTACATAGCTATGTGTGGGAAAACAGTAGACAGTGAAATGATATAAAGAGATTTTTTAAAGAACTTTCAGTTAGATAATTCCTCTGGTCGAGTTTTAGCTGTCAGCAGCCCATTTGGAAAGAAATAAATAATTTATGCTCTTCCCTGGTCACTTTTTTTCCTGCTTAATGCCAAGATCCTTCCAAGGAATGAACTTCAAGAAACCAATAACAACTCATATTATACCCTGTTCCTTGCCCACTGGATAATTTCATTAATATTTCATCCAAAGTTGCCTTTTTTGAATAGCAAAAGACCTCTGCAACTGCCAGAATTTTAAGACAGATGATTTATTCCATAACCCATTTTTTTAAGAAGAAATACCTGATGTCAGCAAATTTTTTTTAACTGGAGGATGTTTGCCTAGTATTCACAAATTCAATTACCCCTCCTTGATATGGAACAGTCTTTTACATTATATTATTTTGCAGTTTCAAGTTTTCTCCCTGCTGATTTTTGCTTCGCTTGCATATTTTAAGTCTGCCTGACATCTTTTGATGATGTGTCAGCAGGTTTCATCATAAGGGAAACAAACAGCCAAGAAGCAAAAAAAAAGCAGCTCCAATTCACACTCTGAATCAAGTTAAGGTGCAGATTTCGTGTTTTCCTGCCAAGATTCAATGCTTCCAGCAGCAGCTGAAACACAAGTGACTCATCTCTCACTTTACATTCCAAGCATAGCTGACTTGGGATCCTTCCTCGCTCACGTCAGCGAGTTGGGGGGAAAACAAGTCATAAAGACAAGACATATTCACGCTGGTTTTACAAACTGTGTGGTCCTAGAACCACATTAAGAAATGTTTGCATTAAATGCATTTACATCCTGTATATGGCCTGGCTGATGCTTGGCCACCTACAGACCTTGGTGGTTCAACCAAGAGCCGTCAGTGCTCCGTGTCCTCCCCAGCCTCACGCTTGGCAGTCGCCATGTCTTTAACTGCACACGCTCCCAAGCTCACACTCCTCACAAGCCACATCTCTTCATGCCTTGGTTTCGGTTCTGCCCCCGTCCAGTGCTGGCAGTCCTGTATGTTTTGCATTTTGGGGTGGGTTTGCATCACTAAACAGCTGAAACTTCATCATTCCTGCAGAGCATCGGCTGCAAAGCGCGTTAAGAAGAGGCAGCTGACAGCACTTGTGAGTAAACACCAGGTTACAGCCAGACACCGCTACACTCAGCTGGGTTGTAACAACCATGTCCCAAACGAGGGCTGAGAATGACAACATGCCCAGACACCATTAATTCAGCCAGTATCTAATCTGAATAAAAGATTCCCCTCAGGACATGGAAATAGTCATAAGCCACAAATTACTGTTACCCTACGACAACGTGAAATGACCGGTGTGAGCAATCACTAATGCCTACACGGTTTGTTCAGAGGACATATAGGATACTATAGATATACACGATACTAGGAGATGGAGGAAGAACCAAAAGGTTTCCTAAGATGTTCTACTGCATTTCTCATCTGAGACCTCACCTTCTTTTTGATTACTCCTTGTCTAAACCCAAATTAACATAAAAAATAATGGCCTAATGGATTCTGAGTTACTGCATTAGATGCCACCATCATTTAGTGGAACAGTACCATATAGGTCCAGGTGGATTTAGCAATAAATAGCTTAGGGTGACTAAGTACCCTCCAGCTCATGATATACACACATGGTTCCATTTTTCTGATGGTTGTTAAAGGTGACAAGGAAAATTACTTTTGGCAGTTTTACTCAGTTCCTCAGGGAATGAGTGTAAAACTCAGAATACATGCAATAAAAGAATGCTGTGTAAATGTGCTACTGGGTTTGACAGGTTGAAACAGTCTCAGTAGGACAGCAAGGGTAGACTGAAACAAATCAGGCCCCATAAAGGTGTCTACGTTGTTTGGGGATTACATTATTCAAGTGGCTGAAGTGATGGAAAATTACCATACTGCTTCCTTCTAGCAAGAAAAGTTTCGTGAATTTGCTATTGGTCATCATGCCCCATCCCCCTCCAGTTCCTAAGCTGTTAACAGTTTGTGTAAAAACCATGAATTCACGTGTTTGGGGTAAAGGCAATGTAACTATGCTGCCCTGTCCCAATGGGCTGTTTGCTAGGTACTGAACTTGCAAGGCCTCAGGACTGCAGCTTGTCCATCCTGGTCTGTCCAACCTTTCCTTGACCTGCCTGCAACCTCCTTTCACTTGCCTTAGCTCTACCAGCAAACTGTCCTAACTGACCAGGTTCTAGGGCTAATTTAATTTACCTGTGTTGTTCTTCAACAGTAGTACAGTACAACCATAGTTTTTATAGGTAGCAATAACAAGGAATTAATCCATGCAGAATGAGAAATTTATGGATAACAAAATACTGCAGAGAAAAACGGCCTGGAGCAATAGCAGAAGCTTGAGAAGTGGAGAAACAGGATGGAGCAGAGAGGAGGACAGGCATGAGAAAAAAAATATGGGGGACAAGACTGGGACTGGAAAACCCCCCAGCTATAAGGAGCTCACCAGTGGACACTGATGTTCAGAAGTGCAGGGGGGGTGGAAAGCTTAAATGTTGCTGGCCCCTGCCCTCACGAGGAGTGCACGAATAAGGACTTTAACTCTGCTTCCACTGCTGCTAAACGTTTTCTGCATAGACAAACTCTTTCTGTTTCTGTGAGAGCTGCATCTGGACCTGTGGTGGTTCTTGGATTGGACTATTACGATTCAATTATGTTAGCAATAAACCCTTGGCTATATGTGGAGGACCTGGGTAACTCCAGACCGGTCAGCCTCACTTCCATCCCAGGAAAGGTGATGGAACAACTTCTCCTTGGTGCTGTCTCCAGGCACATCAAGGAGTAGAGGGTTGTGAGGAGCAG
>VXBZ01010546.1:42667-67940 GCA_013399135.1 Heliornis fulica | reverse complement strand
AGGAAGGAAGGAAGGAAGGAAGGAAGGAAGGAAGGAAGGAAGGAGTCCTCTCCCCTGCAGGAGGGTCTGAGTCTGAAGGCTTTCTGTACTTCCCCGCTGAGGTGAAAGAGCAAAGGTCCTTTACTGCCACCAACTGGAGTACATAAACCGGGAAAGACCCTTTTCCAGGCAACGCAGGCAAATCTCCTCAAGTTGAGTGCTGATGTGCAGATGCAAACACAGGCAGGAGTCGGAGAAGAGAGGCAATGAATGAGACAACGGCAACGCTCCCGAGAACCGGCCGCCCAGCATGACCAGTGCAGAACACGGGATGCCACTGGGCAGCCCCACGGCAGGGACTGCTCCGCCTGCTGTGCCCGCGGAAGGGCTGGCACAGTCACACCTGCAGGTGACACAGAGCAAAGAGTCCAGACGCTTCAGGGCAGAATGCAAGTGTCAGGCAGCCTCGCCAGGAGACTCAGACAGAAAGGCAGTGGGGTTCTCAAGACTCCACCTGCTGATTACAGTGACACTTAGCTAATTATCAACTTCTTTGTGTTCCAGGCTGGCATCAAAGTACATGCAGAGGATGTCTGGAGAGAGACAGACACAGACATTGTTCTGATCCACATATATATGTAATTCATGGCTCTTTCATATAAGATATCTATTCTTACTGCTTCCTGATGTCCTTTTTCAAATCAAATGAGAAAGAGAACTTAGTGAAGGCTAGAAGTGAAAAGGCAATCCAAACGTGCACGTGCTCAATTCAAGTTTCAGTTAAATCCTTGTGTCCACAGTTTGAAAATGTTTCTTAGCTGTTAACACCCATCCCAGGTAAAAAGTAATGGGCACCACAGACAGGAAACACAGTGTGTTAAATACATTACAGGAGGTAAATGTTGATGGGGGTATAAGAATAGAAGAGCACTTCTGTGGGGCCGGAGCGCTCGACAGGCCAAGGCCAACCTGTGGCAACACATATGAAAGAGCAGTTTGTGAGGAGATATGCTACAAACCCACTGCTGCCACGCTGGAACATTTCCAGAACACTCCACTTGAAGGATTTTGAAATCTACTGAAGACTTTAGAAGCCCGTATCCCAGTGGAAGTCACACACTATGTGACAGTTACTAAGCTATTAACACAGTGTTAATTTCATTCAAGGTCCTGTCAGAGTAGTAGGATTACATTTCATCTCTTGCCTTTGCCATGTAAACACAGAAACAAAGAGGAATCACAGAGGAATGCAGGTTGGAAGATACCTTGGAAACTCATCTAATTCAAGCCCCTGCTGGAAGCATATCAGAGGTAAGAGTGGGTTTCCCAGGGCCTCACTGAGCCCAGGTCTGGAAAACTCCACATGCTCTGCAGGTAACTAGTTTCACCTTTGGCAGGTCATTCCAACAGTGGATCCCACCTGCAAAAATGGTGTAAGGACACAACCCTGCCTCAAGCACTCCTATGGGAATACATTCAGTGCCTGTGACATGTGTACCTTGACTGGGAGATCCACACCCAGCATCAGCACTGTCTCGAATGCTTGTGCTTCTGCCTGTCTCTGGGCTAAGACTTAAGGACTTGGGAATGTAATCTTAGAAAGTTATGGGTGGGAAACACTTCTGATTCAGAGCTCCATTTTGGAATACTTCTGAATAATTAAATAATCAAAACTATAATAGAAAGTGGAATCCCCTACTTTATGAAGCTTTATAGTACATTCTTATTGTTTTTAAGAGATAAGGAAAGCTTCTTAAGAGGAACTGTCCACTCCCTTGTTTTCACTCAGCACACTGCAGAACACACCATTTCCATCCCCACTTTAGTTCAGGTCTTTTAGAGCCCTATAAAGCAACCTTGTAATAGTACCTTTTAATAAGCCAATTCAGACTTTATAGGTAATTGTTTTTCCCACAGAGTGACCCTCTCTCTGTTCAGGCACAGCTGCAGAGTGCCAAGCAACAACTTCGGTCTGAAACATTTCCTGAGAAATTTTCTTTGGATGAAATTAATGGCCCTGAGCTTTGCCTCAGGCCATCAACTCTCTCAATCAGTCATTAATCCCCAGAAATTGCCCAGGGCTTCAACTGTTATTGCTTTAATGCACTAAATTCAGTTTTGAGCAAATGAAGGTCAGGATCAGGAAACAGAATTCAGCAAAAATTAAAGCAAATCCTGAGAAGTATATGACAGGTCTGAATCTGTTCAAGGGACACAGACTTGATCACAAGGTCTTTTGTGGTTAATGATAAGGTCAGAAGAGCAGGGACTTTACCTATAACTTCAGTGGACTAAAGCTCTAAACTCTCACTTCTGGCTCTGGGTCCTAACCTAGAAGGTGTGTGTAATGTCCAATGACTGAAAAACAAATTATATTTGCATCTTGGGGGCAGACAACACATTTCAAATACACTTTGTCACAGGACTCTACAGATATGGAAATATTTGTTCCAGACCCTCCACAGAGTATCTGTGAGTTACCTTTATGATGGATTTGGTTTGCTCCCCTCTTCACACACACACACACTAAAGCATACTGCTCTTCAACATTACAAATTACTGGCAGGCTTCCATGTAGAATTTGTTGTTTCCTTCCCCTCTTCATTCCCCTAGCATCATTACATTAGTAATTACTATTGCTTACAGTAATTATAACTGTTAGCAGTTCCAGTCAACTCTCTTGCCCAAGAAAAGTGAGCTTTACTTGCCACTTTCCTTTAAATTAGTTGGTTTTCCTGTGCTGGCTATACCTGTCCCTTAGACAACTCCTCCATCAAATCAGAATCTTCCACTTCTACAAAGACCATTAACCCCATCTTCCCCTCAGCTCTTGAGGAATTTACACCTAAGTGTACAAGGCAGCAGTGTATGGGCTAACAAGGCTCAATGCACTACAACAGCTCAACTGCAGTGCAAGTACCTAACAAGAAAGCCACAATTGCACAACATTCATAAGCTTAAGCCAAGCAACCCTTTCCTAGTTACAGACTCTATTCTGTACCTATGTAGCTCTACAGACAGTAACAGCAGAGCTGCAAAACGCTGGTTCCTTAATGGTGTGCCAAGTGTTCTGGCCTGGCAGTGCCAGAACACGTGCCCAGGACATCCTTCCTCAGGGAAGGCTGCTCCCTTCCTGAGCAGCCACCTGAGACACAAGGGCTGCAGCAGGGAGGTGTGAGCATCCTCCCATTCCAACAGCAAAGGTCACTGTAAGTCCAGGTCCATGGCCTTTATCACAATGCACTGGGAGAGGGAAAAGGCAGCCTGAGAGCAAAAGCTGGAAAGGTTTTCAGAAGGCTTGGAGATCCTAGCTTACCCTCCTGACCGAGAATCCCCCTGCAGCAGCTATCTCAGCACTACACCATGGCACACTGCCCCATTCTCACCTCACTTGTGAGCTGCACCGGTCCCGTCGTGTTCCTCCTGCAGAGCTCAGAACTACTACAAGTCTCTTCACAGTCCTCACATGCAAGTTTCCAAAAGCTCCCTTTGATCCCCAGCCTGGCCTTTACCTTTCTCTGACCTCTGAGGTCAAAATCAGCAAAACCCCACAGAAATAGCTTGTTTTTCTAGAGAACTGAATGCACAAACTACCTAAATACAAATATTTGCATTATTTAGTTATTTATTTATTGAGTTTGAATTTTAAAAAAAGGAGGAAAAATAAATGAAAATATTCCATAACTATTTTGCAAAAAAAAAAAAATCCATAAAAAATTTGCCAAGATAAAACCTGGCCTTGGCCTACTGTTACCCTCTTTTCCCAGCACTGACTATTGGCCATTCTCAGGGAAAAAAATTGTCTTAGATTGGTGTGACATGGTTTTACAGTCATGGTCAAAACCAACCAATACTTAAAGCCAGTCATATTTCATAAACAACTTTTTTCACTGTTCTTCTGCTTGACACTGTAGATTTACTAACCCTGTACATTCAACTTCCAGATTAGTTGTCATGGGAATTAAGATGAACCTGCAAACTGTAAACATGACTTCCCTCTAAGAGTGCACAAAACCAAGAGATCTTGTCTGACAGGGAAACCACAAATTCTGCTAGGAGTTAGACAGTCCCCTCGCCAAGACAAGCTCAGGGGCTCTCAGCATCACTTGTCAGGGTTAGGTTTGCTTCTCCATACCCCTAGTGATGCCACACCAGGACAGAGGACAGGTGCAGCTCAAACCTGATCTCCTCTGGGGATTCACAGTACTTCTGCTTTGAACCCTTGACAAATTTTTTGTTAACCAACATTTCAAAGCAACGAGACAAGGCTTAAAAACAGAAAAAGGCTAATGCATACCTTTAAACTATGAAAGGAACTACAAACTAAAGATTTTAATTATTAACAATTTTTAGCAGGAGCCTTGGACTCCCAAGAGAGGCAAAGAGCAAAGAAAGATTTGTCCTGTCTACAGGATGAGGCCCGTACTGTGTAATAAAAATGAGAAATTCAAACCAGTTACTCAGTGTAAGTGCATATACTCTATATGTAAACCAAACATGGAAAGAATTCTGTGAGGCTATGACACTAAATTGATCCCTGAAGAAGAAGTGACATGTAAGTGCTGACTTGAAGCAAGTGGCTTTGAGCTGTGTCTTTTGTGTAGGCCCAACTAAAAAGATTAGCTATGGATTTAATAAAGTTGTGACAGATGATCTCAACTCCCCTGGTTATGTTAACTTCCAAACCCTTCTCCTAGTTCGAGGGCTCCCACTATTCTCCAGCTCTTCCACTGCACATACAGAGAACTCCTCAGACTGCCAACAAAACACTGCAAAGGCAGCTGCTGTCTGTCTGTCTGTGGGATTCACAGGGGTGTTCAAGGGATTACTCAAGGGTGTTTTAACTGCAGCCCCCATAACCACTTGGGGCTGTATCTACTGCCTTGTCCTTCTTCCAACTCCTGATTAGCTAAAGGCATCACAAGATTGTGTCACCTCTTCACTGCTGCTTGGGAGAGAGGCTAATCAGAATCCTAACCCCTGCATCTACAGCAGCACCTCTTCACATCAGAGCTACTGAAGATTATTTATTGTCAGATCCTGGTGGCATCTCACCAGACCTGTAAGATATTTCTATCTCATCAAGGTTCACCTCAAACTTTGAACTTGTGGGAGAAAGCAAAAGGTTTTGCTTTCAATATTAATATTTGCTCCTGTATTTAAGCTTCAAAACCTACCCACTCAAAACTGAAGTTCTTTGCACCTTTAAGTTTCTTGGTCAGTTGTGTTTTGGGTTGTTTTTTAAAAGGTAATTAATCTCTGGTATGCAAATTTAAAAAGAAGAGTGGTTAATCTCAATTTTTTATAGATGCCACTGCCAAGATTTGCAGGCAGATGCTGGAAGCAAAGCAACTCTGAAAATCAGGACACCTAATTAGGCATGAAAATCAGATTTGGGAACTTTCTTTGTGCATTTCAGCTCTGAAATCTGAGAAGGAAAACTCACTAGAATATCATCAAACTAACTTCACATCAAGGTCCTGCTGCCACGATGACAGAGTTCTTACAAGATTTGCAGAGTTATTTGCTTGGGAACCATAAACAAGAACAGTGAAGTGAGTGAGGATCCCATTCTGGAATTTTTCTCCAAAAACCTCATAGAAGCTCTACCTTTACACCCAAGGAAAATAGAATTTTCTCTGCTGGATTATTCACTTCTTTCCCTTCCATCTATACAGTTACAGAACTAATAGTTGGAAAGACCCCAGATTCAGAAAGGAAAAACAATATTATCTGGCAGTCCCCTAAAAGCAATTTTCTTCTTTTCTTCCCCTTCTTTCCAGCCCCTGAAATACTGGAAGCACAGCCTTTAGCTAGAGTCAAGGACTCGGTCATGCAGTTTAACTACAAGCCTCTCATGTCATTTCCCCTGAAGATAAATAATAAAACATTCTGTTCAGCTGCCTACACTTTTCTTTTTTCCTGTACTAAAAAGAAGTGGGATGTTAACAGAAGAGCAAAGAAGCTTTATCCTCCCTTCCAATACACAGTGTTCATAATTACACAGCCGTGGGAGGACTGAGACAATACTTGTCACGCTGGGACCGGCATTATTTAATATCTTCAGAAGTGACAATGACAGCGAGGTTGAGCGCACCCTCAGCAAGTTCACAGGTGACACCAAGCTGAGTGGTGCAGATGACACTCCAAAAGGACACGATGTCATCCAAAGGGGCCTGGGCAAGCTGGAGAATTGGGCCCATGGGAACCTTATGGGATTCCACAAGGCCAGGTGTAAGGTTCTGCACCTGGGTCNGATTCTGCCCCTCTACTCCACTTTCATTGAGACATCACCTGGAGTCTTGTGTCCAGTTCTGGAGTCCCCAAAATAGGAAGGACATGAAGTTGTTGGAATGGATCCAGAAGAGGCCACAGAGATGATCAGGGGGCTGGAGCATCTCTCCTATGAAGACAGGCTGAGAGAGCTGGGCTTGTTCAGCCTGGAGAAGAGAAAGCTCCAGGGAGACCTTATGCAGCCTTCCAGTACCTGAGGAGGCCAACAAGAAAGCTGGGGAGGGACGTTTTAGAAGTGCCTGGAGTGAGATGGGGAGGGGTGTTAAATTGGAAGGGAGTAGATTTAGATTAGATATTCAGAAAAAGTTCTTCTCCATGAGGGTGGTGAGGCCCTGGCACAGGGTGCCCAGGGCAGTGGTGGCTGCCTCCTCCCTAGAGGTGTTCAAGGCCAGGTTGGACGGGGCGTTGGGCACCCTGGGCTAGTGAAGGTGTCCCTGCCCATGGAAGGGGTTGGGGCTTGGTGATCTTTAAAGTCCCTTCCAGCCTGAACCATTCTTTGATTCCATGACACACTGCACTTCATCCTTTAAGGACGAAGCTTCTGTGTAATCTGCACAAGCACTGCCAGAAAACCCCCAATGCACTCCTGCACATTAACTAGGAAAATGCATGTAATTACCTAATAAACAGGGTGATGAATCCTTTTGGAGAACTTTCTTCTAGTACTGCCCAGATCACCACAATGTGCAAATGGTTTGAAAAGCAATTGAACTTCATACAGTATATATCACTTTGAAAATCTAGGCAGATTTTCACAGCATTGTTAACAGAGATTAACAGTGTTAACCAGCCCAAACCCTGTGTTTTCAGCAACCTTCTGAAAACCTCAGCATGTGTTACTGGGACAGGCTGCCCAGAGAGGTTGTGGAGTCTCCTTCTCTGGAGACATTCCAGACCAATCTGGACACGTTCCTGTGGGATCTACTCTAGATGATCCTGCTCAGGCAGGGGGTTGGACTGGATGATCTTTCGAGGTCCCTTCCAACTCCTGACATTCTGTGATTCTGTGATTCTGTGTTTCTACATACCTGCTTAGCTACACTGGTTTGGAAGCTGTTCCACTGCAAGTACCTGTGTTTATTTTTCTTTTCCAAAGAATTCTACTCTGAACCCAGTAAAGCTGCATCCTCCCTGCAGCTAAATCAAATTTAAGCTAATTCATATACATCAGAACTAGGTTGGCAAGAGCAGAAAACAGCCATAATTTTTTTAAAGTAAAACCATAGGATGGTTATTTAAACATGTTACTTTCCCAACTATTGTACCTGGTAAAATGTTAAAGGAAATTCTTTTACCGGGAAAGCTGTTTCATAAAAATGTTTAGGCATGTTAAAATACTATATTTTTCTGAGGTCTGACAACATATCAAAATCCTCTGAATAGTAGCAGGTTGACCTGGTTTCAGCTGGGATAGAGTTAATGTCCTTTCTAGCAGCTGGTGCAGTGCTATGTTAGGGAATTAGGATGACAGCAGTGTTGATAGCACACGGATGGTTTAGTTGTTGTAGTCAAGAGCTTTTCAGCTTCTCATAGTGCCCTGCAAGCAAGGATGCTGGGAGGGGTCATAGCCAACACAGCTGACCTCAACTGACCAAAGAGATATTCAATACCATATGACATCATGCTCAGTATATAACCTGGGGTGTGGGGGACCTGGCCAGGAGTTCAGGCTTTGGCTCAGGAGCTCTGGAACTAGCTGGGCTACAGTGGCCTGTGCATAGTGAGCAATTGTGCTGTGCATCACTTGTTTTGGATACTATTGTTGTTACTGTTGTTGTTATTACTACTATGATTATTTGCTGTCCTATTTAACTGTCTTTATCTCAACCCACAACTTCTATTTTCTTTTTTTCCCAGTTTTGTTCCCCATCCCACTGGGGAAGGAGTGAGTGAACTCTCCTGAGGAGAGTGAGTGTGGCTCTTGTAGCTGCCAGCTGGGTTAAACCACAAGGGTTCTTAAATCTTGATCCATCCTCTGAGACTAAGAAGATCCTGTCTCTGAGTGATCTGCACAAGACACAGAGACCATTGCTGGATTTCCAGTAATGGGCTTTTTTAGCCTTTTAGGTCAGAATGGACCCCAGTGAAGTTAATTGTACATGGCTGTCAACATCATCTTACATCATTTAACTATCTGTGGGTGCATATTTGTCTTTCCAAGAAGCTTACAGAAGAGTGAGTCAGGTAAGGTGATTATGAAATTTGTATCTTCTGAGAGTTGTGACAGAAGTCAGGCAAGCTGGAAGATGTGTGCTACTGGAGACACAACAGAAGAGGTAATTAAGGTTTCATGACAAGGTAACAAACAGCTGAACAGTAAACTTCTGCTATCCTGTGATCTCCTGTTGCCTAATCATTGCTGGAGTAAAAGAAGAAAACCTTCACAGGGCTGGAAATAAAGCTTATGTTTTCCTGACCGACCAAGAAACAGCAGGATTTGCACAACTGTTTTTTTCTGAATTTCTCACACCCTGCCAGGTAAAAAGAATGCAGTATCAGCAGAAAGGGCTTTGGGAGCAGAAGCAGAGAGGATCTGGAGAACTTCACAGGCAATCTCAGCCCTGGGCTACAACACTGCATTTAGACTTCATCCTCCTGAAGAGAGATACACTGAGGCAAATAAAGAACAATTAAAAACACATTAAAGCAAACAAATATGTTTGAAAGTTATATTCTGACATGTGATTGTGTCTGCTCTCATTCTATATTCATTTTCACCTCACAAATGTTTACATCCTTAAATGAACATGACACAATAAAACTATTCAACATGGAGCTGTTGGAGCGAGTCCAGAGGAGGCCACAGAGATGATCAGGGGCTGGAGCACCTCTCCTGTGGAGACAGGCTGGGAGAGCTGGGCTGGTTCAGCCTGGAGAAGAGAAGGCTCCGGGGAGGCCTAACTGCGGCCTACCAGTACTTCAAGGGGTCCTACAGGGCCGTGGCAGAGGGGCTGTTCCCCAGGGGCTGCAGGGACAGCACAAGGGGCAATGGCTTCAAGCTGAAAGAGGGCAGGGGGAGATGAGGCCTTGGGAAGAAAGTCTTCCCTCTGAGGGTGGGGAGGCCCTGGCACAGGGTGCCCAGAGAGGCTGGGGAAGCCCCTGGATCCCTGGCAGTGTTCAAGGCCTGACCTCAGCTGTGCGGTGGAACAGGCTTGCCATTTCTACCTGCAGTCTGTAGCCTTCCTCACAAGGAAACAGAAGTGACTCTGCTGAGCAGTTCAGAAAAGTTAATATGCTGAGAAGAAATACCTGCTGAGAAGCCAGAACAGAGAGAACAGATGTTAGCCTGGAAAGTCAGACGAAGAATCAGCAGTTTTTAAATCTGACTTAGAGAACACCTAACATCTTCATTTATTTTTTTCTTGTTACACACCTCAGGAGGAGCTGTAAGGTTCCATAGTGCCTATTACAAGCCTTGGGAAGATCAAATCCATTAGGCTGGTAGGTAAAGATCAACAGTAAACCATTAAGATCTACATCGTTTTTCTAATGGCTTATTCACAGGGCTTATTAACGTTTCTGATGTCCTCAAATCCTTCTTTGCCAGAATTAACAATTTTCAGGCTTTACCAGCAGGATCTAAAAACACTCAGAAATATTTTTACATCAAATGAGGGTGGAAGTGCTAGTTCAGCAAGACTAAAATCAATGCATTTTTTTTTGCAATGTGCTGCCCTGTATCTAGCATATAGGTAATTTTCTGCTATCATGTAAGTATGAAGTTAATTTTAATTGTCCACATAGTATTTTCTGCTCAGAGTCTTCTTTGCAAAAGATTTTCAAGGCCATTTTACCTCTTCTGCTATGTTTCTGTCACCACCACAAGATAAATGAGACACCCTATAGCAACATTACTCATCTAAAACCCTCACACAGATCTAAATTTCATTCTTAGTACTTAAATGTTAGAGGAACAGCCAAACCCATGATGAGTATCAGCTTGGCTTTGGGATTTTTTACATCCACCAATACTTCTACCAGCCTTATGAAGCCTTATAAACGCTTCTGCTTCATAGCACTGCAGCACATTCATTCTACCAGTAACCCTCCTGTGTCCACACTCAATACTATCACCCCCAAATATATGTTTAGCCACTACTACAAGTGTGCAGAGGGTAGGTCCTCTCACAATTTGTTTCGTCCCTGACTGAAACAACTAATACAACTGTATGGCTGAAGACAGAAGGATTCTTGAAGGATATGAAGAAACTCCTTTGTGTCCTTTCTGGCTTTAGTACTTTGACAAAGCAAGTTAATGCATGCCTTTTACATATGTTTAGGGACAAAGAAACGTGGAAATATCCATTATTATTGTTTTGGGTCATTAAGGATCTAAGATAAACAAGTGTAAAACAAGGCTGTACTCAAAATATAGCCTCTTCTGTGAAATCTTCAGTCAGCCTGTCAGTTATGAGGAAAATGTCACATCATGGATATTGGATCAAAACCACAGACTACCATAGTCAAGGCAAATGGCTTCAGTGTTTACATGAGTCATTTCTATCCCATTTTGAAGCAGTAAGGGACAGAATAGAGATAAAAAGCAGAATAAAGAAAACAATTTCGCTGGCTAGAGTTCTGATGACAGATTTTGTAGAACTTGGACTGAATGGTTACTGATGGGAACTGTAATTAGAGATTCTGCACAACATCAAGAGTCTAAGATAAACACTGGGTAGGTCTCTCACTGATAGGTAAGCAAAAGTATTAGTGTATGAAAAAAAATTCCATAAAAAAGTAAGTGTAAAGGAACAGCTATATAATATTAATTCAACAGATCTGACAAATGGGCTTCTGAGCACTGTGCACTAATGGCTCCTTTGTCTGGAGAGAAGTTTGGCTGAACACCTAAATGTTATGGGGCATATAAGCCATTTTTGGAAACATAATGAGCTGGGAAAGAATGAGAAGGAACTGTGATCCCACTTTCACAGGTTCCTACATGACGAAAAATCTGTACAGTTGTATACATCCACAGGCTTAAAAGTAATGTTCTACATAAAGATGAAAATAAAGATTTAGTTTGGATTAAGAGATTTGTTTGGACAAATTCGATAGACTGAAGGCTACACTGTATTTGAATGTGTGAGAAAATTAACGGTGATCTTTCAATATGGAGATCAGATCAATCCTAAATGGGGTTTTCATTTGCCTCTCAACAACAGAAGAAACAGGACTCAGGTCTTCCTTGCCATGCAGATACTGGGAATTCAGTTCATAGTGTTTATTTTCAGCCTAATGTAGTCTTTCCTGACTCCTGCTCTGTAAGTTACTTGTATTTGCAGGACAATATATTGCATATAAGATAAAGCCACGTGCCTGTACCAGTGTTCTTAATGTTTTTTTTTTATTGCCTCACAACACTGAAAAGGATGGTGATGACCACAATATAGAAATCATAACGTCAAATTACCACAGAGAGGAATTGTGTTCTCAACACTTATGATGATTTTTACTTTTTACGGCCAACTCTGGAAAGTTAGGCTTTTGTTACTGTCTATACCTCCCAGCTCTCCTCCTTAGGCATAGTGAGCATAAATAATACTATTTTTTTCAGATGAAACTGCATATGCTAGTGCCAATTTTAGTCCTGTTACTAGGGCAACAAGGAGCGTGCATACACACAGAAAATGCACAAGCCAGATAAAGTCAACTTCTCTTTATGCAGGAGTTGTGACTATCAGCATTAGTGAAGATTTTAAAAGCCAGACGACTGGTGCTAGCTGTTTAAAGAGGCAGCATTAATGTCACTCTTTCTTCTTCTGCACACAACAATTTTCATCACATTTCAGTAACGTCCTTTTGACTCCATTCCCAAGCAGAAAACTGTTCTACTTTAAGTAGGGCAGTTATTATCATTCCTTCCTTCAGATTCAGGCATCCAAATAAATTAAATTTCAACAGCGCTTAGGATCAAGCTGCTCCTAGGCTCTAAGGCTACTCGAACCGCTCACCATAAAACCCGCTAAAAACAGGCTTAACTGTCTGGAATAACGTAGGCAAAATACCACGTCACTTCCATGTGAAGTAATTTGACAGTGAAGCAATTTGACAGTGAGGCAATAATATTGAGCCTTACATTGTACCTAATCAAGGCTAATTTACAGCATCATATCAAGCCTTTATTAAACTCATCACTGGAAAACAATTCTCTAAGAAGTTGATTCACTCTATCAATAACACTTTAGTCACAGCAGTTGCAGCTCTGCTGTAAACAACTTGCTAATTGTATTTCCTTACGGTGGGAGCCACGCAAACAGATTTAAGCATGCCATTACAACAGGAGAGTTCCTCCCGAGAAACAAAAGCTCACAAAGAAGCTGCTCTCGGGGTGAATTGCAGCTGCCCCACATACACACCCACAGCCACTTGGCTTCTGAGAGCTTGCATGGGGAATGAGCAGCATCCCTTATCAGTGCAGGCATGTGGCAGGGAAACGCTCCATCCTCAGCAAGATCAAGTGCTTGCGGAAGGCCACGGCGCTGTAACTGTACAGCTTAGCAGACAAGAACTCATACATTCATTATGTTTTCTATAGGTGTCTCTGTAAACCAGTGGTCTGTAACAGCCAGTCCATTGCATACACTGGGTTTGGTAGAACTGAAAACACATGGCAAGATGTATAAAATTTAAATCAGGCATCAGTGGAGAAACTTACAGCTACATCCTTCAAACACAGCTGAGCTTAAGTGTCGAAATTCACAGTATTTTATATTTTCTTTCTATACATCTCCTAAAGTAATATGCACAGTGAGCATTTCATTGTATAAAGTAATCTTTAAATGCTCTTCATAGAATACATCAAATCCTTGAAGTGTTTGCCATGAGTTCTACATGTATAATTATCTGATTTATTTTGAAACTGTTATCAGATAAATCACATGCCTATAGGCTTAATCTGCCACAAAACTAATAAAGTTAGCAACAAAATGCTGCATTAATCAGAACTGGAGATTCATCTTTATACAGCTGTATTTCCAGAGAAACATATTTATTTTAAACTGGAACACAATTGTACCAAGAAGGCTATGAAAAAATGCTGCCATTTACACAAATTAGTAGCAAAGAAATTAGGTGACTGTTTCCTTTTCATTTTTGCAATAATATCTTAGGAATCAACTTTAGGAACTTTACTGCTGGGATAATTATGTGGTTTATGGCCCCCTTCTGGTTTTTTTTTTCTTTCTGTGTATATTTTTTTCAAAGGAATACCTTTTTCTTCTGTTACAACTCTCTAGAAAAAATGCATTTGGTTGAAATTAATAAAATAAGGCATTTTGGAACACTATGCAAAACATCCAGGAGAATGTTTTAAGTAGCATTCAGAACAACTGTGTTTTGTTTAAGAAAACAACTCCTAGAAGGACTCGTTTCCACTCACCCGTATTTCCATTACCTCACCACGTAACTTCCTGAACACACCACAGATCCACTACACTCTGGAAGTTTACATTTGCCTCAGGCCTAAATTAATTCTTTCTGCAAAACATCCTAAATCTCCTGCCCAGCCACCCTCCAGGAGGCTTAATGTTCATAAAAAATGGCAAAATAAAGACAGAGTTTGTGTAGTGCTGGGCTACAGGCACTTCTTTAGGTCAGTAGAGATCTGTCTAGTTTCCCGCGAAAATATTTACAATTTAGGGCTTTTTCTTGCAAAAGCTAAATGTGTTAGCCTTTTGAGCTATCAAAGAGAGTAACTAGAGGAGACAAACTCCTAAGGTAAAATTATAAGAAATCATTCTCATACATTTTAAGGGTGAAAGAAGCATGCATGATGTGGGGATTTTTTATATGGACCCTTGAAAGGGCTCCTCATGCCTCAAAGTACAGCTCTGTTTATTAAAATTCCTTTTAAATGCCCATGCAAGTTCTTCCATCTACTGTTTCACCACATAGCTCAAATTCCTTGGCAATCTTATTTTTGACAACTTTACATGTATCTGGCTATTTACATTAGTACACACGTGGTGTAATTCAGAAAGAAGCCACCACAGGACTCAAGTGTTGATACTTGTGTGCCTACTCAAATGGACAGCACACAATCATCTGCACCACAGCCAGAAAAGAAACAGAGACAGGCACATTGCGTGGCAGACTGTAGCACACAGATCCCCCAGGGAGCACGTACCCAGAGCAGGTATGGATAACCACATGTCCCAAAAGCAGATCAGGCTGTTGGCAATGTGTTCTGTGGGAGTTAAGAGGCCCTCATGCTTAGAAGAAAAGTGTGAATCTTAGAATCACAGACTGGTTTGGTTTGGAAGGGACCTCAAAGATCATCTAGTCCCACTCCCTGCCATGGGCAGGGACACCTTCACTAGCCCAGGGTGCCCAAAGCCCCATCCAACCTGGCCTTGAACACTGCCAGGGATCCAGGGGCTTCCCCAGCCTCTCTGGGCACCCTGTGCCAGGGCCTCCCCACCCTCAGAGGGAAGAATTTCTTCCTAAGGCCTCATCTCCCCCTGCCCTCTTTCAGCTTGAAGCCATTGCCCCTTGTGCTGTCCCTGCAGTCCCTGGGGAACAGCCCCTCTGCCACGGCCCTGTAGGACCCCTTGAAGTACTGGTAGGCCGCAGTTAGGCCTCCCCGGAGCCTTCTCTTCTCCAGGCTGAACCAGCCCAGCTCTCCCAGCCTGTCTCCACAGGAGAGGTGCTCCAGCCCCTGATCATCTCTGTGGCCTCTTCTGGACTCGCTCCAACAGCTCCATGTCCTTCCTGTCCTGGAGACCCCAGAGCTGGATGTGGTACCACAGGTGGGGTCTCACCAGAGCAGAGGGGCTGAATCCCCTCCCTTGATCTGCTGATCACGCTGTTCCTGAAGCAGCCCAGGACACAGTTGGCCTTCTGAGCTACCAGCACACACTGCTGGCTCATGTCGAGCTTGTCATGGATCAGCATCCCCGAGTCCTTCTCCTCAGGGCTGCTCTCCATCCATATTCTCTGCCCAGCTTGTAGCTGTGCTTGGGATTGTACCAACCCACATGAAGGACCTTGCACTTGACCTGTCAAGGTCCTTCGAGATGGCATCCCTTCCCTCCAGCGTGTCAACCTCACCACACAGCTTGATGTCATTGGGAATCTTGCTGAGGCTGCACTCTGTCCCAGTGTCCTTGTCCCCAACAAAGCTATTCTAGTTTACACCAAGTAGACTGCGTGATGTTTATGCTTGATCATTAGTCTCCCTCCCCTGAAACAGCCTAATGGGATACATACACTTCATTCAACCCATCACCCTACCAAATTGCTTTCAGTGAACCAGTGGTACTCAGTCTTCCTGTAAACGGGAATCAACACTAACAGTAGGAGAGAGAGGGTTTACTATGAGGTCTGCAAGACTTGACACTTGTAGCAGGCTCTGTTACTGGCTTCCTAGATGATATCACACAATCACTTAATCACTACTTCCTTCATATGGAAAATAAGAAAATAATACTGGTTTTCTGGGGATAGCATACAATAAATCAAAATGTAATGCTAAACATAATAATGGAGTACAAGTTGCTACAGATATGAACAGTTAGTAGATACTTCTCTGAAGCAAAACATTGATAGAAGGCAATTATGAAGTTAAATCACACAGCTTTCTCAAGCAAATGATCCTTTAAGCTTCATGTTCAGCAAAATCTGAATTGATAAAAACTTTCCCAAATTTCAGGGTAATTTACTAAGCAGCAGTAAAATATGCAGAATACAGCTCAGCATGAGACACAACCTGTAAATTACTAAGGTAGTGAAAAGACTGCCTTTAATTTGCTCATTTGAATGTCTACCCATTTCACTCATTAATCTTTTGCTCAGTTTTACTGTAACCTTGGGAAATAACAATAGTTGAGAGATAAACAAAGGAAACAGACGTAAGCTACTGAATGCAAAATTTTTAAAAAAGCCCACTTGCAAATAAAAGAATAATAAATCACACAACTCAAAATGGTTTTATTGTATACTCAACCTTTGAGGCAATATAAGTGCTATGCATTTGCTTGACAAATATGTATTGTATTTAAAGTCATAAAAAGCAATTACAATGACATTTCCCTCCATCTGCATTGCACAGCTTACCGTGCTATCCATGACTAAATATTTCAAACTATCTTCTGTAAACAAAACATTTTCTGTGAACAAGGGTAAAAATCAGTTCATTTTAGAAGTGAAATTATTCTTAATAGCAATTACCAGTTGTCACGGTAATAACTGAGAAATATCCTTTTTGCATTGTTTGGCACAATCTGCTTCCCAGAAGAGCACACACAGACATTTAATGTCTGAAGGAAGACAATGCCAAGGTCAGATACTCATCCTACTGGCATTTACACACTGCCCTTAAAGTTACCTGTTATTGATTATGCTTGGCTGCTTCCTTTTCCTTCTTTTTTTTTTCAGCAAATAATTGGGAAGTTTTACTACAGTGAAAAATTCCTTCCATGGTAGTTTGAGAAAAATATTTTGAAATAATGTGATTTTCCTCGCAGAATTAGGTTAGCCACCATCACTGCTTTGGTTTGGGTTTGGTTTTTTTTGTACTGCATTCATTCCAATTCCACATTTAAACTGTGAAACTTGAAAAAATGCATCCATGGTGACTCCAATAAAACTATTCCAAAAGTGTCAGTTCTGATGAAATACTTTTGTATAGCTTCAAAAGGTTTTAATGAATCTTTCTTGGCTGAAAATGTATCATTATTTTTCATTTACCCACCAAGCTTCATTAACACGTGTAAAAAATATTGGATCTCCCTTTGGAGATACCAAAACTGCAAGTGGTGGCTGCAATGGGGTCAGCTCTACCCTCCAGCCTGGGAGACTTGCAGCCACCTCACAGCCTGTGGTGCCCCAGAAGGAGGTCATGAAACGTGCATTATGGTTAGTATTGTGGAAAACTTCTGCAATCTGTTATGGGAAACAACAAGCCCTTGGAGAAACTAAAGGAAGGGGTTCTGCAACTCCTCTAACTTCACATAGTCTGCAAACTAACACTTTAAAATGAATGGTGATTGGAGGGTCAGAGCCTTGCCACAAACCTATCAGTGTTTTGTTTTGGATAGCCAGCATGCAACTATTTTAACAAATAATCTGGTAGCTGTTGCTGAAGTAGAACCCTGGGCAACTACAGCTTTACTACAATTATTATGCTACTTAGGAGTACTTTACAGTATAGGAGGCTGAGCTAGGGTGCTTCCAAATGGTCAGAGCAGGCCTCCCACAGGTCACTGGTACCCAGATCAGTGGCACTTGGGACTGAGAAGCACTCCTTAGGCACAAAGCTTTTTTCACCTTCTACTGCTGCAACTGGGAGCTGCAAATCTACACTGACACGGTGATGAAAACAGTTTCATGTTTCCTAAGAAAGAATGTGCTGCTGCTGCTTCTAGGAAGCGGTGCCCACTACACCCTGCACTACCTGCTGTCTTGCTCAAACCCTCTTCTCTCTTTTCAGAGCCTTCCTCACGTCATGGGGTCAGCCTTGTGTCATTGGCAGGTGGTGGCACCCTCCCAAGGCGTATCCTGCCAGCTCCACAGTATTCGGTATTGCCCTCTGCCTACGGGTATGGAGCTCCAGAGAGAGGCCAGAACCTGGCCCTGGCTACCTGAAAGAAACTGACAGGCAGAGGGGTGCTCACAAACACAGATTTGGGAGTTGCAAAAGTGAAATGTGACTCACAGATCCAACAGTGATTCATTGTGCTAAGGTGTTTACCACCATATCCTTCAAATAATCATGGTAAGATTCCACATGAATGTAACCTCCTACAGTGCATGTAATTCCCACAGCCCCATTTTTTCAAATGCCCAAGGGTCCTACAGCAGAGCCAGAGATTCCATTTCCACCGCTGCCTCTTGGCCCCCGTCACATGCTCACACAGCCTCTGATCCGGTGAAGGCAATTCCGCGAGCTTTGGCTGTTTCCACGGTTTCTTCCCACCCCAGAGACTGCGTGTTCAGCAGCACTGAGTAGAAAGTTCTGTGTTTTTAACAAATTCCTGCCTCCCACTGCAGTAACACTGGACAAAAATACAGCACAAACGTGTGTCTGAGCATCCACATTTCGATTCTCTGAAGACAACACCGGAAGCTCATTATACCAATAATGCAAAGTTTGGTTTTAGTTTACTGATAACTGATAGGGCACACCTAATTTTCAGGGAAAAGAAATAGAATATTTATCTTTGCTAATTAGAAAATAATTACTTTATTTTTCTAATTTGGTTTTTTTTTCATTTAAGGTTTCCATCAGAACAACACGGAAATAATCAGCTTCAATGTCTGAGCCTAAGCACCTCTGAGAGCAGCAGAGGGGAAGTTTGAGGAGGAACCTTCAGCACAGGTGAGAGACTGCATCGTCTGGAAGGGCCTGAAGAAGAACTGACCTCTCTTCAATTCTACAGAAAAGAATTAAGGCTCTTCAAAAAGAAAGAACAGGTAACAAAGTAATTTAGAAGAAACATAACCAGGAAGCTTTTTGGTAAGAAAAAGAGGAAGGGAAGCAACAAGCTGCCCAGAACATTAATAAAAATGTCACCCTACATCTCCAGGAGAATGGCAAGGATTAAATAGAGGGAGAACCATTAAAAAACCCCTTTCATCTGTCCAGCCCATTGTGAACAGGAGAACCAATAGCTCTGCACTTCCTCTTGCAACAATTTTTCCTGAACTGTGAAGTTCTCCTTCACTTTTCTCTAGTCTAAACAGTGTTTTCCATCCTTCTGCACATGCAATTATTTCTGCTCCATTGTGCAGTCTCTCCAAGTTGCCTCTTTTGTTTGGGTTTGTTTTATTTGGTTGGGAGGGTTGGGATTGTTTGTTTGGAGTTTTTTTAATGTGAAACTGCCAAAACCTCTTGCAACACAACTTCTTTGATTTTTCCACAAAAAAAAAGTCAGGGTAAGCTCCTCCCAACAGAAATGATTCACACCTCTAACATACCAAGGCTTGAAGAAAATGTAAAGGTGAGATCAAGTTCAACATGTTCAGTCTGATACGTAAAGATTGGATCCATTTTGCTGTTCACTACGGGGACAAACACATTTTGTGTTTCTTTGCCATAAGCCCTGCCTCTTGTTTTGGAGGGGAGATAGCAGAAAACAACAGCCAAAGGACATCCACAGGGAGAAGGAGGTTGGAACCTCCTCTTCTGTTGAACACTTCCTCTCTCATTTTCTCTAGACTCAGCTCTTCTCAGAAAGATTCATTAATATCAGAATCTAGGTCAGTATTCAGTTGTGTGCTTTCCTCACATGATATACCAGGTATTAGTATTTCACAACAGAACAACATTTTATCTACTTATTTATACTCTATGGTTCTTACCACTGAAGACCTGACACAAGCAGACTAAAACACTTCTGTAATCCTGCAAACTTAATCCATTTTGTGTTGCACTGAAGATTAACTGTATTACATTTTAATCACAGTAAGGCAATGCTGGGAAATTAGAGCCTGAAAAAGAGAGGCTTCAAGTGTTCTCACATTCTTATCACTGCTTTAAAACATGTGTCATTGGGAGCCTGAATCCCACTTCAGGTACCACCCTCAGAGCCTCACATGTGCCACCTTCCAACCAGCCAGACCAGCTGCTTTATAGACCATTCCCCTCAGCTATACCCTGGAAGGATATTCCTAAAAGAGCACCTGAGATACAGAGATTAAAGTACTTGGTACAAGTAAAATAAAGAAAATGAAAAAGAGAAAGCAAAGACAAACCAGTCTGAAGTCCATGTTTCACACTCACACGCTTCTCTGTGAAACTCTTCTAAGGACACATGTGAAGTCCTTGCCCAGAACACAAGAGCCACATGCAAAAGCTTGTACCCAAGTCAATCCTGCTGAGTTCATCCAAACCCAGAGAGAGCTTCTGATGATATTGTGTTGCTCAGAAATTAGGGTGCAAAATTGTTTCTTTCATGCTTTACAAAGGCTTTCTAAATTGAAAGAAAATCCAGCTCTTTGCAAAGTGCTACAAAGCATGTGATGGATACATGAGGAAAACCTGAAGTGATTTAAATCAGATCTTGAGCTACTATTTCTGTCCAACTATTGCAGAAAAAAAGTCCCTCTTTATACTGGTACCCAATCAGGATAATGGTAACCTGTGACTTCCAGGGAAGTTGGATACACAGGATGATTCTGCACTTTTCGCTTACATTCCTCTACTTTTGAGAAAATTTTGAGAAAACTTCTCAAGCCTTTACCAAAATAACAGCTATCATTAACAGAAATACATGCTATTAGCTATGAAAAAAAAAAGTGGGTTTGCTGTCAGTTGGATAGTTTGGATTCTTAAGTCTTCTAATAGAGCAATGTTACAGGAATTTTGTCTTTCAGGAATTTTTTTAGATTGTGACTTAGGTGAAAACCTCCGGGCAGGCCCCCATCTACATGGTTCCACTGAGGCCCATGGATCTGTCCTCATCACTCTAGGCAAGAACACATAGGGGCTATAAAGCCCCTTCCTGTGTATGCCTGGTGCAAAGAGTTATTAGAACAAGTGACGACCTGAGAGCTTTCAGAACAAGGAGAAATGGAACTAGACCAAACCCAATCTGAAAAGTAAATCATTAATACAAGCATTTTCTATAGGTGAGCATTTCATTCTGTGACCAGCTGAATTCTGTTTCCTAAAACCAACACAGCAGAACAGAGGGTTCTAATGACTCTGTTTACTTAGGTTATAATCATATTTATTCACATATGATTAATGACTAAGTGTACAGAGAATCTGTAACACCCAAGGACGTGCAGTACCAACCAGTGCTCCTGCTTCATTGTTACCTTGGTGCCTGATGTACTTGGTGTAGGTTTGAGTGGATTTCCCCAAAACCAGAGTAAGAGTGAACTGTAACAACTCCCTTCACTCAACTGTTAGCTTTATTCCAGGAGAGCTACAACTTCCATCTCAAGAGAACTTGAAGACTTTTACCAAAATGTATTGTGGAGATTATGTGAGTATAACGAGTGAGTTCTCTGAAATCAAACTTCTCATTGCTTTTGAGTTGCTGTCATACATGTTGGGCCTCATTTCCCTCCACTGGCAGAAATTAATCTCGGGTGAAGTTAATTTATTTGTGGTTTAGGTCAAATTCTGTGGTTATGGTATATATGAAGCATCTGAAATTAATAATGAAATATAAAGAATTACAAGTTCTCATCTCAGAATTTTAGAGCTTTTGAGACAAAATAATTTTTCTTTTAGGTCTTTGTGAGATTGTTTTGGGTTTTCTATACTTAGCTGTTACACAAGACACAAAATTACATACCTAATTGTATTTAAAATGTGAGTTGCTCAGGAGATACCAATTCATGGCACTGTTCTGGTGGGTTTTACCTTTTTCACAAGACTGTAACTGCATAAAGTACCTGCTTAGATGTAGCATTTACAAACACTTGGCTTCCTTCACAACACGAAAAATGTTTTAAAGCAAAGAAATATTACCTCCACAAGGGCCATAGCACAGGAAAAGCCATTGCTGTTCCTCATAAATATATTACAGCAATATATTACATGGTTTCATTAGCACTCCACAAGAAAGTAAAAGTTCATGCTGCAATTTTGCATCTCCATTCTGAAAGTTACTACATTTATTATTTCATTAATACAAAATATGAAATTGCTTTCTGCATGCGGTATACTGATAATTATGTTCACTAAGGATTTTCATATTCTTTTAATTCTTATTAATAGGAATACTGATTCACTCTTCTCAAATGCTTTTTCATTCCCCCAAAATTTACAGATCAATATGGAGTTTTCTAAAGGACAGACATTTTTTCCCACATTTTATATTTCTAAGTGTAACTGCACTAATTGTGCCAGTCTCGTCACAATCTGGTTCTTCCTATAAAACTATATTGCATATACTTGTTTTTCCAACCAAACAGGTACTGAATGTCATTTACTAATGTATTTGGTTTTCTACAATTTGGGATTTTGCCTACTTCAGTAGATTAGTTAAGAACTAAAAAGCAATTTTCTTTTTGTTTCTTATTTTCTTTGGTTATGTTATTAATGTATTCGAGATAATTAAAGGAATACAGGAAGAATAACTCCATCTGCCAGTGCTAACAGGTGAAGTCTGAAGGTTCAGTTTCTGTTTTAGAATGATTTGTTGACAACAACTGTATTTAAATAATTGACACTGCATATGGTATGTTGTCTGATACTAATGCTAGTACATTATAAAACAACTTCTAGAGGAAATTATTTTGCTTTTAAGTCATTAAAACTGGTAATTATTATGTATGTAGTAATATTGCAGGAGTTTGATAATATTATTTTTAAAATCTACTAGGTTCCACGTTCATTCTGAACTGTGGGAAACGATCCCAGCAGCCTCACTGAGTGAAAGCATTCTGCATTAGCAGCATTTACAACCACTTGAGCAGGGAGGGCACCAAGCTCCTAATTCCGACCCTCTGAGTCGCATCAAGTATTCCAAAATGAACACAGTCTCTCTATTCTCTCTGCTTCTAACCATGTAAGCAGACACTAACTAGCCCTTTTTTATTTGATGATCACAGAAGTAAGAGAGCAAAGAAGCAAAGTGTGGGTGCATATATGTCGGTTTCAGGAAAGACATCAAGCCCATTACAGGCTTCTTCTGAAAGGCGTTTTGACAGATCCTCAGGTTGAGTAAATTTTTATTTTTTGTTCCCATTTCCATGTCCTGTGGGATGGGAAGGGAGAGAAATTAGAGGTTTGTACGAATTTAGCTCAATGGATCCTAAGCAGTGGAGCAGATTTCCCTGCTGAGGTATCTGGACAGAATGTAGGGCAGAGCCTATGCAGATGTTCTCCCCTGGATGCCTGATGGTTGCTCAAGATACAGTTGGTCATGGGGCAGTGGCACTTTTCTCAGGTGAGACTCAGGAGCAACAAAACAGCAGGAAAAACCCCAACACTCTTCCCAGCAAATCACAAACAAGAAATGAGTGGTTATGCAGGACTGAGTGGTAAGGTTGCCACATCCATTTCTTGTCTGCTCTCCTTAAACACAACCTTAGGTTGAGAACAAGTCTTAAAAGCAGACTTCAGACTTGTTCAAGGTATTTTTCAAGGACTCCCAAAACATTGATATGACGTGAATTCAGAAGCATAAGACACGTGAAAAATAAAGAATTGGAAGTATTACTTTCTAAATGCACTTGTCTCCCTATCTCCCTTATATTTTATGTTACATATATTAGTAATTACAGATCTTATATGTGAACAACCAGATAGGATGGGTACCTCAAGATCAAGAATGAGGTATACAAAAAGTTAACAGCAGCAGCTCTGCCAGCTTCAGCAATGAAGGGCAACGTAATTATTATAGATTACCTACAGAAAACATCTCCCCCCTGTTCCACAGATGCCAGACTACCAAAAATTAGATGACATCTGGACCCTGCAAAATACATACAGAGGGAAAGATAAGAGGCTTTGGGAAAATTATTTTCTATGTTTAGAAGAACCCCTTCCATAACTGTGCGAACCCTCATTCCTAATTCAAGTGTAACACACACAATAAACCCACAGCAAATCAAAATACTTATGAAATTTTTATTTGATAAAGCTGCACACAAAGGGCATCTTTGCAAAAGTATAGCTAGCTCCTAGCACGTAGTTAGCTAATAAAGCCAGCATTTTATTTCAGTAGAAACTCCCTATGGGAAACATTCACACTAAGGAGCCCAATTGTTTGTTATCAGCAGAATGACTTACTGAACAAATATTATTAGAAGGCTGCTCATAACTTAGATTGCTTTTCCATCACAAAACTGAACTGCCTGAACTTTACACATCATAAAGCCACCCCAGCTTTGGCTGATACTTTTGTTGCACTGCTTAGAGCTTTGCTCAGGAGCAGCTGCACCTTCCTTGCTCCCCCACAGAAGAAGGGTGTGAGTGCAAGGATCGTTTTTCAGCTTTATCACAAATTTTACAGCCCCCTTCCAATTTCTTCTGTTGTTTTGGTTCACTCCACTGACACCATGTGAACCTGCTCTGTCTGTGAAGCTGGTTTGAAATTGGTTTCTTGCAGAAGGGATAGAAGCATATGTGAAACACACAGAGACAGGTATGAAGTGACACCTGGCTCTGTGGAAACAAGACCTGTGTTTCTGCAGATGAGGATATGAGAAAAATGATTGAAATCCTTAAAGTCAAAAATGACTAAATGACCTCTGGAGATTTGCTTGTCTTACGCTTAGGTGCTTGGACACTTTTGGGGAAAACACCAAAATACTGTGGATTTTCTTCCTTCTGAGTAACAGACATACTTTTTGTTAGAATGCTGCAGAAGAAAGACAGCATGAAAACCATTTCTTCATAGCAACATACACCACCTGATCTAAACAAACCCGCAGAAAGGCCAAATTGCTCTTCAGAACTACCTCTCCTCAGATGCTCTTTGAGAGCACTTCCCAACACAGAAACCCTGCCATGCTGAGTACTGTGCCTGCAGAGAGCTCCAGCACAATGGCACACAGGGCATGAAGAATGCTAGAATTCAGGTACCAAAATCCAAGCCTGAACTCGGGAATTTTTCATGTTCTTTTAGTGACCCTACCAGGTACTTCTCCACCACTTTCTTCAGAAAATTTGGCCATCTCATTTGTCCCTACAGTGAATTTCTATTATATCTGGCAGAGGAAAGACAATCTCTTATAAAAATTTGTGAAAACACTGCTCAGTGGAGGTGAGGAAACAAAATTCTACTGATCTAGCATTAGCCAGGAAGTACTTGTATCCTTTGGACTCAGTCACAAAACAAATAGCAGAACGTTAGGAAGTGGAAGGGACCTCAAAAGATCATCTAGTCCAACCCCCTGCCCGAGCAGGATCATCTAGAGTAGATCACACAGGAACATGTCCAGATTGGTCTGGAATGTCTCCAGAGAAGGAGACTCCACAACCTCTCTGGGCAGCCTGGCCCAGGGCTCCGTCACCCTCACAGTTTTTCCTTATGTTCACATGGAACTTCCTATGCTCCAGCTTGGACCTATTTCCCCTTGTTCTATCACTGGCCAT
>VXBZ01010546.1:20424-42092 GCA_013399135.1 Heliornis fulica | reverse complement strand
CCCCAGAGTCTTTTACCAACTGTCCCCAGGTGGTGAAATCTTTCTTCATTTTTTTTTTCAAACTATGGGATGCAGCTTCCTCACCCCCTGCTTGGAAGATGAGCAGGGGGTAATAATCCCTTGACTGCACCAGGCTAGGGCTCTCTCAGTAATATCCCCAATTCGTGCTCCAGGAAGGCTGCAGACCAACCTGTGGTGAGAGTTGGCCCAGCAGATTGGTCCTTCTGTTCCCTTAAGAAGTGAGTCTCCAACAAGGATGACTGGTCTCTTCTTCCCCTTAGGGCAGGTAGTGATGTGGCCAGGAGAGCTCTCCACCTTCAGTGAGAGCCCTGGTCCAGCTTCCCTTGCAGCCACTTTATTACCAGGCCGGCCACATTCCTGCAGGGCCTCATATCTATTCTCAGGAATAGAAATCCCAGATCTCAGTTCAGAGAACTGTAATATATTTGCAGCAGAATGCTGAATTTGCTGAGAAATTACTCACAAAAATCCAAGTACAAGGTACACCCAAGTTCCACATCAAATTTAATATCCTGGGACAAATGTCTTCTGTGGGATGGAAGACAAAGCCAAGTACAATGTGTACACTATAAGAAAATAATAATAATAAAAGAAAAAAAAGGAGGTCTTTCCCACAAAGTACTTGGAATAAAAAAAAAATAAATTTACTGTATGTCATATCTGTTAAGTGTCATACATTTATATCCTGCCATTCTTTATCAGCATTCCCATCAAAATGTTTCCTGGTTTGGCAAACCTAAAGTAATATTTGATAGTGACTTGGTTTTAGATTTGGGTTATTTTTTTCTCTCAAAACTGATGAACCTTTTTATGTCTTAGGAATTTTGGGAAGCATGAATTAAAGAGCCAGAAAGCTGAATTTTATTTATTTTTTACCTTAACCCACAGCATATATCAACATGTATGTTTCATTCTGCATTCCAACGGTGTCTTCTAGCACTCCTTTCCCTAATGATTTTGCCTACTAGTGAAGCTTTGGGGTGGTCTGGCCAGCTAGCCACAGGGCTCATGCCTTTTGCCTCCGAGCTGTGGAGAACATGGCTGAATTCAGGTCAGCATTATTGGACGTGCTAGCCAGGGGGTGGAGGAATGGAGCCTCGTGTAACATCTGAGCAGCAGCTCTCACACGCCACCCTGCTGCAAACGGCACATGCCTGGGGAACGTCTGGGGAGCAACGTCTGAAGAAGAATGTCTACTTCCAGAAACCAGGCTATCATGGGGAGATAAACTCTCCATTTCTGAGCCTGGGGTCTGCAGAACCCTACCCTCGAGGCAGGTTAAGTACCCAGTGAGGCCCAGCATACACACAATTCCCACACTGGCAAAGGAAGAGGGGGTGGAATATACCTTAAGGATGACTCTGCAATTCATTTCAGCTAAAACAATATATAACAACCTACAAAAATGTGCATGGTCTCATTGTCTTCTCTATGTCCAGTATTTCTGTCCATATCTACAAATTATTTTTTGCTCATTATGCTGAAAGTTTTAATGAATATAAGGGCACTATGTATTTTATGTTCACTTGTAAAAGTAGAACCTTGTAGTTAACTGACAAATTGCAGAAGCGTGTTTGTCTACTATTGAGTACTTTATTGTGTAAAGGCATAGTACCCTAATAGTACTTTTTAAAGTAACTCCATTATAAATCTTACATTTCTGACCAAATATTCTTTTCCTCACTTAGCCACTAACAATTTGGTCCTCCTACCTTTGCTTGGTGGTTCAAAAATAAGGATCAAACTCATTAAGAAATGATGTCTCTGTCCTCATCTACAATACCCACTTCTTACTTGATGCTTTTTAATTTCTTTGCTAAAATTGCCTGCCAGGGAGGCATGATTAGCAGCCATACACAAAATCTGTCTGTATGCATTGACCAAGACCAGGAATCATCATAAAAGGTAAACTTTGTATGTCTGGAAAAGCAGGTAGAATCCCCAGAGGAACTAAAGAGGTTAACCAGGGCAGAGCTAAGTAGTGTTCAACCTGTTACTTTCTTCTGTGTACATATGGGTCTGTGATCCTGTTAAAATGAGTACATCCGTGCAGTTTGTTATTCACCCATTTCTCAACAGTAAGAAAAAATACATGAAATAAAGTATCACTGAGAATGAACTGACAGTAATTTAATCAGTTACAAAGCACCTAGAAAAATGCTGTTGCTTTCTACACGGTCTATCAGAAAGCTATCTCACACTTAGCAGTAACATAATTTCTTTCAAAGATCACTTGGTTTGTAAGCAACCTATGCATCTCATCACTCTCAATACTCCAACTCAGAAATACCATGAGAAATAGATATTGAAGACTGTTAGGGATATCATGGACTAACGTCCAAGGTAAATTAATACTTTCAGAAAAAAGGTTGGGAAAGAGATGCAAAAATGTGGTTACATTTTAGTGCCAATAATAATAATAATAATAATAATAATAATAATAATAATAATAATAATAATAATAATGTCAGCATTAACATATTGTTTTCCAGGCTTAATTCACACTACAGGCAACTTCTTCAAATACGGTCTGTCCCCCGCTGCTTACTGAAGGTTTAAGTTCTGTTCCAGAAACTACATCCCGTTCCCCGTGGAGCAAAGACAATTTAATGTCATGATTGTTGGTCTTCAACAGAACTGTATATTCAGTGCTACAGATATCAACCACCTTTACTGAAGGCTGCTTTCTCCTTTAGCAGATACAAGGAACCATTTTTCCTGCTCCGAATTTTAACCCTGTCATGGACGCCCAGTTGCTAGGAGGAGCTCTACAGGGAATTAGTGAGTATCCTGACTGATGGTAATGCAGCTCTTTTGTTACATTGTTTTCAAAAAGGACTCCTAACAGAACAAGCAATTAGCAAAATAAAAACTCATAAAATTATGTGTCACTAGGTATGTGATGAATCTTCAAAGCATCACAGTACAACACACTGGTGATGTCCAAATAAATCAAGGATTTGCATTTATAGCAGCTAAAAGGTGATTACGATTCATCTAAAATCCATGCCAACACTTAAAATAAGGAATGCTTTCCTTGAGAAAATAAGAAAAGGAAAATAGAATTCTGTGTAATGTCACTACAGTGAAGGCCAACAAAGGAAAGGATTTCAGTTGTAACTTCAACAACTAATAATTACCAGTCATGGAGAAATAAAAATAGATCGAGTCAAAAGTTTAAAGAATTTATTACCTTTCTCTCAGAAGCAATTTTTGCTTTCAGTCTATGTACTGGAAAAAAACTGTGTTCACCAAAGCACTTTGTTCAGATTTTTTCCTGTTGACCATGTTGCTACAACCTAGGGCCAGAATACTGATTTTTTTAATTTTTTTTTACTATCTGGAATTTTTTCCTCACATTATTTTTTTTTTCTGTATTAGAAATTTTCTACGCCTTGGGCTTTTGACAAGGTTGTACAGCACCAAATCTTGCATTCTGTTTTCAGCTTCTTTAATAGAAACATGAGCAGCAGATTTAACATCAAATGAAGCACAATGAGTATTCTGGAGCAAGGGGAATCTGCAGTATCTTTTAGACAAAGCTAGTTATAGGTGAAAAGTTTTAAACATTTTGTTAAGCTTCAAACAGTACTTTTAATAGAGTGTTGCTAACATGACAATGGAGAGATGATTCTCTTAATACTGTTAATACATTCACATTAACCTTACTGTTAATTTACCCATCAAAGTAAATAAATAAAGTTCTAATATCAAAGACAACTGACAAAATAAAAAGTCCAGTTTCAGATAAGTGTACACAGACCTGGGGATTGCCAACCCCCTGGCCATGAATCTGACATGACTTTTATTCTTGTGAGGAGGTTCAGTCACACACGATGTCCTACGGACACCAGTGGTTTTACACAAATGAATCAAGTTATTTAGGTTTTTAAATATTTCCTGAAATCCTTCCCATTTTTTTTTCTGTAGAGACTATATAAGCTGTACAGATTGTTAGTGATAATTATTTTCCAAAAAGCAAAAAGAAATCCTTACACACAGAGTTTTGGCAACAATTCCATTTTCTGAGATGGGTGGAAATGAATCACACTGATATTAAATCAGTATCTTGCTAAAAAGCTGGTGGAATTCTGGCTAGATGATCCAGAAGAAGGAGAACTAAACTTGATGTATATATATATAATATATACAGTCAGCAAATACAGTCTTCCTCTGACAACTGGTTTTTAAAAATCGTATTTAATGTCCTTTTGCATTAACCTGTCAATTATAGATGATATGATACAATCTGCCTAATAAAGCTGCAATAGGTACAGAATGTGTATCTGTAACATATATATATGTAAGGTATATAAACTTCATATATAATGCTCTCAGAAATTGGTTTAAATATTTTATTCTTTAAAAATTTTGTAACTTATTTTACATAGTTCTTCTGAAAATATTTATCTTTCAGTTTTCACCAAACGGTCTGTCCCCATAAAAGATATCTCTAATCCTGAAGTGACAATTTTATCAGTATTAACAGGGCATACAAGTATGACTTCCCAGGCTTGGCCACAAATTCTGCTCCTGTGCCTGTTCTGAGCAGATGAAAGCCTCGATCTGTTGTACTGATGCTTTCAAACCCACTGAGCTTCAGAGAGATGGTGATAACAGACTACCTCACTTTTTGTTGGTATCACACCAGCAGGTGAAAGACAGGAAGCGCAGCAAATATAAATTATATTGGTAAATATCTGTAGGAGATGAATCTGTTGGTCTATTTTTTTCAGGAAATTAGGTTAACGTTCCTGAACAAAACATGATCACAAATGTAAGTAAATAACCCTTTGCTAATTTAGAGTCTATGTCATGTTTAAATTACAGGTTGTGAGAAAGATGTGCTGATTGATATCCTGACGCAGCGCTGCAATTCTCAGAGGCTCACGATTGCCGAGGCGTACAGAGACATGTATGGCAGGGTAGGACAGAGCCGTTCCGTACCTTTGTTACTCCTCTCTCTCCCGTCTGCTGAGCAGCCCTTTGCTCAGGGCAGTCACTGGAACCTAAAGCCTGGCAGGCAGCAGGCTGGCACCAACAGATTGCACACAACTTCACCCTTGTAACTACCAACACCACCAACGGTTTCCACTTGTCACTGATGGAGCAGTAGAAGTATATTTGCCACAGGCAGTATTTTTTAAAAAAATAGGAGACAGAAAATCTCTTCTCCTGTGGTTCAGTCTCCTCTGGTGATGAAATCAGAATTTCTGGACAGACTGATTACTTCCTTTCTGTGCTTCTGTAGTTTTCTGCATTGCTTTTTTTTTTTTTCAAGTTTCTGGAATATGTAGTAACATAGTATTGGTTTTGGGTTGAAACACCAGAGAAAAACACCACACCATAAACTACAGGTAGCTGTATCTTACTCATGCACTGGTAACCTTCTCATCTCAAACACTGACATAGTCAGACTTCATACTATGTAATCCATCCATACACGAAGCACAATATTCATCCGAGGGTCTTAATATTAATTATGCATTTTATCTGTATTTACTGTATGAAACAAGGTGGGTTTTGTTATATCAGTTCTTAGGCACAGAGACACATATCCTCATTCCATTCCAATACCTACTATTGGCAGCCAAATGACTTCAGGCAAGTTGCAAAGCCTGCATTTTCCTCAGTTACCCTCCCTATAAAATGGTGAAAATAATCACAAATCCTTTTGTAAAAACTGTGAAATAATAATAATGGAAAGCTAAAGAAAAACACTGCAATAAACAGACCAGACATGCCCTTCCCCTATTAGAAGGCAGCCAAAAAATTTTCCACAACATGCAGACTCATCTTTTCCTGAAGCCTGAAAAACTAACACCTCACTGGAAAACACCTTCAAGGTCAGTGCATGCTTGCCACTGAATCCATCAGCCTGAATGAGGACAGTGAGCCTGCAGAAATCCTACAACACAACCATCAGCCTTAATTAGCCTTAAGGCTGCATCAATAAGGGCATCACCACAGAGATAAAGTAGTCCTTACCCCACTCAGTTCAGCAATTGGCAGGCCACATATGGAATGCTGTCTTCAGCTGCTCTCCCTGCTGCAAACAAAACGTGTCAACAGGCTGGGGAGGGTCTAAGGAAGGGCCACCAGGATTATCAAAGCACTGGGAAGGCTGCCATATGAGGAAAGGCTGAGAGAACTGGGATTGAACAGCCTTGAGAAAAGAAGGTTCGGGCGAGACCTCATCACCATGTTCCAGTACTTAAAGAGTACATAAAGAAGTACCTTAAAGATCTTAATTTCTTAAAGTTAAAATATCTTAACTTCTTAAAGAATTCTTCATCTTTAATGAAGATGAAAAGAAAAAAAGATGGAGACTCCCCTTTTAGTCACAAGGAAAAGGTGTGGGGTAATGGGTTCAAGTTACTCCTGGGGAGATTCTGATTGGACACAAGATGAACATTTTCAGAGTGACATCAGCCATTGGAATAATCTCCCCAGGGAAGCGGTGGATTCCCCAGCATTGGACACTTACAGGATTTGGCCTGATGGGGTGCTGGGCCACCCTGTCCAGACAGTGCTTTTCTCTAGATGGAGCTTTTGCCAAGAAAGGCTGGACCAGATGATCCATGGGGTCCCTTCTGACCTGCTATTCTATGACACCATTTTCATCTTTCTCTCTGCCTTCTGATATATGAAGATGACCTAGGGATAACACTAATGATATCTAAATAAAGAACTGCCAAATGTCATTCAGGAACTAAGTTATGATTTTCCACAGTTAGTATTCACAGAGAAAAGCTATTTACTTGCTCACCACAGAACTATTTGGATTTTATTTTCAAATCCAAAATAATATAAACCAATAAATAAATCCCTATGAAAACATGCCACCTTAAAATCTGTAGCTCTGCCAGCCATACTCAGTAAACTTGAAGTTCTGTAAAGCATCAGACCTAAAGATCTAGAAGAAATAAACAAGTGAAAGAAAACCTCAGATGCCATTGGTAAGAATTTCCATCTCTAAAACTATAAATACTGACAGAAGGGAAAGGCAAGAAAACTCTTTATCATCCAGCAATGGGCCAGAAAGAATTCAAAAACTCTGAGAACATCTGGCATACACACCCACAATTTTAATTTAATCCATTAAACTCTGAGCATGTTTTATAGCACAAGATACATCAAGATACTCCTGACAGATTTCAGAAAGAAACCACCTAGTTCTACCTTTTGTCATGTGGAAGCAAAGTTCTGTACAAAGTAGCTCTAATCTAGTTCAGAGATGAAACAGGAGTGCTGGTTATGTAAATTTTTTTTTGTCTCACCAGCAGATATGCTGAAATGACTGATCTGGTTAGTGCTCCATGCAGACTGGTCCCTTGGAAGTTTGCTATTTTGGGCAGGCACCGCTGAACAGGATGGGGTTTGTCTTTCACCAAATTGCTGCATTTTACACTTCAGAAGACACTTCAGCCCACATTCATGGTAGCATGTGGCTGCCTGCAATCTGTGTCAATGGCTGTATTTCCTTGGGTAAACATGCCATTTACCCAAACTGGCAGCCCCAGCATTTGAGCTGTAAACTCTGCAGCACCAAGAAGACAGACAGATAGGTACTAGCAATTTTAGCCTTCTCAGTTTAATCTATGGTAAATCTGTCCATCCAATCCTCCACCCTCAACATTTCAGTCCAGTCTGTGGAATATGCTAGCCACTTTGTCGATTCATTTGACAAATGTAACGTGTGACTTATTGCAAGACACACATCAAAAAAAGGAAAAGAAACCCCTGAACTGGCTGCATGCTACAGACAAGCTTTAAGATTCCTTGTTACAACTAGCCTTGGAGGATCTCTTACAGCACAGATGATTGGGACATGCTAATAAAGACAACTTAGAGTTGTCTTTTCTTATTTTTCAATACTTCCCTTAGTTCTGATTGCAGAGTAATTTTTAATTAGCATCCATTTGTATTATTAATCCATTTTCCCAGAGGCACGTTGTCAGAAGTGAAATGTCTTAATGAATTAATTTCTATTCCGTGTGTGATTTAGTGCTTGTCAAACGCATCTAATGTGCATTCACTGCAGACTGCGTGTGTTTCTTCATCATACATTTTATTTTTAAGATGCACATGTCCTCCTTCACTGCTAATCTGGCTACTGATTTCATTATCTTCAGAGACGGATGAGAACCAAAGTACAGGCCTGAAAAAGATGCAGCTCTGAAAANAGAACTTTTTCCTAATATCCAATCTAAATCTCCCTCCCTCTATTTTAAAACCATCACCCCTTGTCCTGTCACAACAGGCCCTACTGAACAGCCTCTCCCCATCTTTCTTGTAGGCCCCCTTGAGGTCCTGGCAGAGCGCTAGAAGGTCTCCCTGGAGCCTCCTCTTCTCCAGGCTGAACAGCCCCAACTCTCTCAGCCTGTCCTCGTAGGAAAGGTGCTCCAGCCCCTTTATCATCTTTGTGGCCTCCTCTGGACCCTCTCCAACTGCTCCATGTCCTTCTCATGTTGGGGGTTCCAGCACTGGCCCCAGTACTCCAGGTGAGGTCTCCGGAGGGCAGAGTAGAGGGGGAGAATCCCCTCCCTCGCCCTGCTGGCCACGCTCCTCTGGATGCAGCCCAGGATGCGGTTGGCTGCTGGGCCGCAAGAGCACATTGTCGGCCATGTTGAGCCTCTCACCCACCAGCACTCCCAAGTCCTTCTCCTCAGGGCTGCTCTTGATCCATAATGGTTTCTATCATGGGAACCACTTCTGGGGTACTCCTTTAAATTCAAACTTAGGTCAGATCATATCTGTACATCTGACATTGAAAAGATAAGTGTACATGTATCCTCTTCATCAGAAACAATTAATTAGCATAACTAACAAGCTTTCAGCATTTGCAGTGATTTGAAGGATTCTATCAGGAAAGGGGAGAAGGGGAAGGAAACTTTCATCCCTTACTCTGGCAAAGGAGTACTGAGACACGTGGGAAAAGGGGGGAGTTCCTTTTTATTGAAGGACAGCATCTGTCACAAGTAATGAACTTGGACCAAATGTAAACCGAAGCACACGGTCTCCCAGTAATCCAAAGCAGGTACCTTTATCTACTAAGAACAATATGGATGGGTTTCTTAAATTACTCACACGGTGAGTAACACTGAAAACAAGCATAAGAAATCACCTGTGTTCTATAGGATTTGACTTCCAAAGGTGCTTAGCTCCCAGAGAATTCCACAGGCAATGCTCCACGGGAAGCTGCTGAGGTATTCAGGTTTCCAAGCCTTTAAATTGCACTTAAACCCATGAATTTTCTTCTGTATTCTAATGAACCAAAAATCAACAATCCTGTGTGGCTTCTCCATCTTTTGTCATCTCTCCCATACTATCAGAAAAAGCAGGTACTATTTAAAAGAGTATTTTTATTAATTTTAGCCAGAATTCTTCTTCAACAGTTAATCTTTATTCATTTACAGAGAAAACCACTAACTGGTTTTTTAAGATGTCTTCATTAAGTGTGACTGCTGAGATAATACTGTCTATGCATTCCCTTTTTCTTTTCAAGGATCTGATAACAGACCTAAAAGAGAATCTCTCCCATCACTTCAAAGAAGTCATTGTTGGCTTGATGTATCCACCTGCCTCCTATGATGCTCACGAGCTCTGGCATGCCTTGAAGGTACTTGTCAAAATCAGAATTGCTTAGAGTCACTAATTACAGTCCTGAACATATGCTCAATGGATATTTCTCGACATTTAAATGGTTGATTTAAACTGCTGGAAGTTAGGATACTGGAGTAATGTATTACTATGTAGTACACTAGGCCATCAGAAACACAGTGCTATATGAAGTTTTTTCATAGGTATTCTAACACCAGCATAAACAATCTCCTTGTCATGTAACAAATACAACCCATTTAATACACCCACTGTAAGCTTGGTAAAGGAAGAAACATTTATTCAGGGCAATGTAAGGCCCTGAACCTGCAAGTGTTTATGTATGTTATGAACAAAACTCACACAACAGCCAGTGCTGTGCACTAAGCCTCCCGCTCCGAAAAGACCTTTCAGCAGAACAGAAACACTTACAAACTATGATTGAACACCACTCAAACTGATTGCTTATTTGGAAGAAAATATTTCCTTTTCTTCCTAGGATCTGAGTCTGTGCTCCTTGAACCACTGAAACTTTGAAACAAATGTTTTTTCGAAGATCATATAAATAAATGGTGAAATTCATTCCCACAGACACTAGTGGCCAAAAAACTGAAATCAGTTCTTATAGGACTTCAATGAATTCCTAGAAAACTGTAGGCTATTAAAAATAATAATCCTTGGCCAATTCCTTCTCATGAAATTGCTAAAATGCCAATTCCTGGAAGCATCTCAGGGCTCAACACTGATTTCCTTTTTTTCCCCCATGAGGACATGCTACTGCCCACTGTCACAAACAAGACACAGATTCTACGACTGAGCAAAGTGATCGATCTTACATATTTCAAGAACCCCTTAAAAAACATTAACAGGTTTTTCTTGTCCTTTGGACACTGAAACCAATGCACCTTTTAGAACTACAGATACATCTTCAATTTCAGTTGGCAGCAAAAGGACTATGAAATATTACTGACAGCACTGGAAGCATGACTTTTCTTAAAATTATTGGCAAGTTGAGAGAAGTTGTGAAAGTTATGTTTTTTTCCTAAATGTAGCTCAAAGTTAAATTTTTCTTGCAGTATTCTATCTTGGTCTGGCCTAAGTAAAAACAGTCTGTATGTGTCTCTAGGCTCAGGCTCCATGTCCTCTTCTCCCACTATCCCAATAATCACTAACACTACCCATGTACATAAAAAAGCAACATGTGCAATGTATCTTCTATTAATCCAAGTTTATAAAATTCATTCAAATCTTGGGGAAAATACAGTCATTCCAGCAGTATGTGCATGGCCATGCTGCTTCTCTTAAACACAAAGCTCTTGGGCAGACAATATGGTCTGCAACATTCTTCAATGAATTTAAAAATAAAACCACCAAAAGCCAGAAGTGTAACATTTGTGCTCATAACTCATAGATGTTCAGATCACCTGAACACTTGCTAAGAATGTATGTTCCATATTTGTACCTGATTTCTTTCAGCAAATCTTTATTTCTTACTAAAGCGCTAAAATCCCTATTACATTTCTGTCAACACCAGACTTGCTTCATTCCACACTTGCTAAGGCACATGCTGAGGTTCAGATTAAGTGGGAATACATTTGAAATACATGCTTCTAGTATTAATGTAAAGTAACTTTCTATTTAAGCTGTTAAGACCATGCAGATGTACACTCTGCATTGCACCAGCAGAGACTGCTATTCTTTCATTACTTCCAGTACAACATTACTTTCCTCTAAAAACTGTGGTTTCTACTAAGCATCTTGTTATACTTACTTCTTTTCAAACAGGGAGTAGACACAGAAGAAAAATGTCTAATTGACATATTAGCTTCAAGATCAAATATGGAGATTTTCCAGATGAAAGAAGCCTACTTAATGGGTAATGTTGGTCTGCTCTGGATGCACTGGCACACATGAAGGAACTATAGCTATAAATCAGATTTCTCAGTGCTAAGTGACTCCCTTCCTCCTCTCCCAAAACAATATACAGGAGGAAGCAAAATGTTTAGAGTTGAAAACAGGTCATAGTATTTCTGAGAAGTACTGCTCTCTATGTTTGAAATACCTGGCAGCCACACTTGGGGATATTCAGAACGTAAAGATACTTTATTCAAAAAAGTATAGAAAAGGTTTTCCTTCAGGCTGGCCACTCCCCTTACCAGCCTTGACCATTTCCAAGTATCCCAGCACCACACAGCAGCTACAGAAGTGGGGCTGCACCCATGGGTTGGTGGAGGCGAGAGTCAGGGCCGCAGCTGAGGCTCCCCTCCCAAGCAGGGCATGGCCCTGGCAGCCCTGTGGCTAGGTGCACGTAGGTGACCGTGGAATAATAACTGTAGAAAATGGCCAGGTATTTGCACCCTATTGATCTATCCTTTGTTGTCTCATCTTCAGTTTTACGACTCAAAGTGCATTCATTTGTGATCTAGGTTATATGTTTTTGGTTTAACCTAGAATATAATAACGATCTCCAACAAGATATCGATTCCGAGACCTCAGGTCACTTCAGAGATACGCTCATGAACCTTGCTCAGGTACTGTAAAAGTAATGTAAAGTATGACTTACTCTTCTAAAAATATCACAGTAACTTTTTTAAGAAGGCTTAAATTTTAAGGTGACTGTGGTTCATTAGGACTACACTTCTGAACAAGGTGGGGGGAAGCAGAACAGAAAAAGAACTTGAATTCCTTCATCTACTGTGACTTTGGCTGTTAGACGGGGGTAAAGGTGACCAGACTGTTTTATTGAGTAAGCCCGTGGATATTCAACAGCTGACCCTTCGCTCCACCTGGCTCATCTCAAAAGAAGTCTACCTGCATGTACAAATGAAATCTTCATTTTTAAAGTTCTGGCTTTTCCACTGTTAGGATATATGTTTCATAATCCAGTCTAGGCATTATGTAAAAATGGGAGATTATTTTTTTTTCATTTGAATGGGAAAGAAATGATTAAATAATTCCTGGTTTAAACACTACATTCTTCGTGCTACCACATATCCTAATTTGCATCATGTTTGCACGCAGGGAAACAAACTGTCACTACCACAGAGCAACTTTTGCAGTTGGGGTCACTATCACACCAACAGTCAGTGGTTGGTCATCCCTGTCAGAGCACAATTTCCCACTCTCATTGTTGGCATTGTGCTCCTTATCTAAAATATCTTTTGTAAACCACAGTATGAAGTAATGACATAAGGACTGCCAGGAGGCTACTGCATACGTAAGGGATAGCTGCACTTTGATGGATTCAGGTCTGGGGAAAAGAGTTTCCTACTAAGATCTGAAATAACAGCGGGCTTCACTCAGGTACAGAGAGCAAAGCTAGAAATAAGGAATAATTTTTTCCTAATGTTGGGTGCTTTTTCTCCCTAATAATGAAAATTCTTAAAAATGAAGAGTAACCTTACTTCTCATCTTTCAGAAAACAATAGGACACGTTTTACTTGTCAAAAGAACAAGTATTTAAAATAAAATACCTGAGACTACATTATTAGTCCTTAATTTCTTAAACCATTGAGACTGATAAAACAGCCTGAAACTGGCAACTAATGAAATCCAACAGCTATTTTTCTTGAGATAAAGAAGAGTAAATAAGATAAATTCCAGTTTTATTCAGTTATAGCATATACTTCTGATGACTGTTAGTTGAATCATCCATGATGGAGTATGATCTTACATTAAAACTCTGGGATATTTCATTAAGATGTATCCTCTCCAGTTCTAGTACCATGCAACATATTTAAAATGCAACTAAAGATGGGAGAGGTTTATCCACTTCCCACATTTTTTTTCCTCTCACAAGACAGTTATTCCAGAGTTCCTCTACTTAGAAGTAAAGAAAACATAATGTGACAACTTGAAGATATTTTCTACAGTTGCAAATCTGCTACTGAATACACTGATTAAATCTAAAAGCCCACATGTATTGTCTCAAGAAACACAGCTTCATATAGAAACAACTTGATATTCCTGCAGTCTTTGAGGATTTAACTTTTGAAGAAAATGTTTCTTTTCATCCCCCAGGGAACAAGGATGGAGGGATATGCAGATCCTTCTACAGCTGTTCAGGATGCAATGGTAACTCTAGTCAGATGTGAGCTTCTCAAACAGTAGAAAAAAAAAAAAAAGAACAAATGCCAATGTTGAAAAGTTATTCAGGACTTACTTACAATCTTTTGCACTTGTTTTCCCTTTTTTCTGTTGTATTAGATTCTATGGGAAGCATGTCAGCAAAAAACAGGCGAACACAAAAACATGCTGCAAATGATTCTCTGCAACAAGAGTTACCAGCAGCTGTGGATGGGTAATCCAGAGGTTCAGCTGTTTGAACAGAGCTGAGAGGAAAAACCTGACTCGCTCATAAACCCAAGGTTTACGTACCAAGAAGTGCAGTGTGCAGCACCCTGAAACCTAAATGTGACCTGCTGGAGCTCTCAGACTCCCACTGCTGTTAATGGGATCTTGGAAATCGTGCACAACTGGCCTTTTTCTGATGACTAGAGACAGCTGTAGATAGAGACAGCCGTCAGGTCACCCATTAACAGAGAGAACTCATGACCAAAGAAAGGCTTAGGCTGTGGCTGCACTGACTTGACACAGCACACAACAGGATGAGGCAGATTTTTCTTAACATTCTTAATTTTTCCTAACTCTTTGGGTAGTTGAGAGAGGCAGTTGGAGTATCTTCAGCAAATGTTTGTAAGTGAGAACACACTGCTGTGGTAAAGCTTTTTTCAAGAAAAGAGTTTTCTAAGAAATTTTTCATGGGAGCACTTTCAGGGTCCACATGCACTCTCTTATTAATGAACATATACAGGCTTAATGGGACATTTGTCTTTGAAATAATCAGACATAATTATAGACTGCAGGAAATGTATGTGAGATCATCCAGATCTTCCACTGTAGAAACCCGCTGTATGTTTGGTGACAAGTTTGAGATGTCTTTTGCTCTGCACTGGAAGAAACCAGTCTGTTTGGTGACAAGTTTATCACTGTGCAGCCAGCTGTATTTCTCAGCAGCAGTGTCTAACAATAGCTTAGAACTACTCTGCTGTCATGGATCATATCATGGCTTCTGTAAGGCTGGTAATGACAGGATTAACAAAATCTAACACTCCTGCTCTCCTCTGCAACAGAGATTTGAGGGCTCTGCCTGTAACACAGTCCCCTGTACGTTTTGTAGTAAGCAGCGAGTTGAAAACGCTCCTCCTTTCTTAAAGGAGGAAGCACACCCTGCATGTGTGTGTAAGTCTGGTACCTGCAATGTTCAGTGTCCATCTCTGGATCCTGACAGGACACACATGCCATGCCATGCCATGCCATGCCATGCCATGCCATGCCATGCCATGCCTCTTGTCACAGTCCGAGAATCTCTGGCTAGTTTTGGCCAAGCTAAGCGAGGAGGTTGTCTTAATGACAGATGTTCCTACAAATTTCATAAACAGAGGTTGCTAAGCAGAGAATTTACTACAGCTTCCAGCTTTGGTATGCATTCCTTCTAGAATGCATACTGGAAACCTGGAAGGATCATGTCCTGAAGCCAGGATTCAGGCTACTCACTCAGACCACCTTACCTGGGGAATGTCAACATAATGAAACACTGAGAATAAATAGGGAAAAAATAAACTCAATAGTCACAGCACCGGGGGAAAGCAGGGAAAAAAAAAAAAAAAAGAAAAAAAAAAAAAAAAGAAAAAGCAAGTTGTTCATTATTTCTGAACTAGAATAAAGCAAGGTTGTCTTTTTCCTCCCTCCCTCCCCCCAAGTTTTCCAGGAATTCCAGAATATCTCTGGGCAAGATATAATAGACGCCATTAATGAATGTTATGATGGATACTTTCAAGAATTACTGGTTGCAATAGGTAACATAAAAATATTTATTCTAATAGTAATCTCTTGATAAATATCTAGTATGATACCTCTGATGCATCAAGAATATTATCTTTTCTGATATTTTTATCCACTTTACTCTCCTACATAGTGTAAATAAATTTTCAAACATAATTAGAAAATATTTCATCTAATTTTCCATGTTTGTGTAAATCTAAAGATCAAAAACTACATGCAGCACTAGATTCTGACAGAGCATAACTAGGATCTGCTCTTTATTTCAAAACAGATTTTGTGTAATCAATAACTGCACTACCAACTGACTCTACACATACTAAATGATTGGCAAATTTTCAGCACTTCACTGGCATACAGACAAGTTCCAAGCTTGATGTGCCTTTCTTTTCCATTTGTAGAATAAGGATAATGTTTCTACATTATCTAATATTTCTAATATTCTAATATTTCTAAAATTTTCTACAAAGATATCATGTCAGTGGATACACTAATACTAATAAACCCTTGGATGCAATAGCAGTGAGTATCCACCCAAAATAAATATCAGTCTTTTACAGTTATAAATGCAGTAATAATAGTGAAAACTGATAGTTTAATTTTAATCTGTGTCATGGACAGCGCTATTCAGCTTCATATTTGAACTACATCAAAGCCAATGTAAATTATTTTATAATAATCTCATGTTTACCTTCTATCCTAGTTCTCTGTGTTCGTGACAAGCCTTCCTACTTTGCTTACAGGCTTTATAATGCAATTCATGTAAGTATCTTTCTTCCTCACCTACCATAAAAAGTGGCTTCCCTACTTTTTTTTATTCTTAAATACTTACAAATCAGTTTGTTTGATCTTTAAGGTGTGATTCTGTGTCTTAAAACTGTTGATACCTACATAGATTTCAAAGATAGGATTTAACAGTAGAAGGTTAAATATTTAGACTCTCTTAAAATATCTCTGTGGTAATTTTGTCAGTTTTCTTTTTTTAATTGAACATCTTCCTTTTCTACGGATTGTATCTCCACCTGCTGTGCAGAACTCAGTGTGCACTTTTCTTACTATGCAATTTTTGTCTTTAGAGATTTGCTAACCAAGATGCAAAATGAAATCCTAAATTAACGTTACAAAAACCCAAATGCTCACATCATCTTGTGGGGCTCAATGTATATACACAGGTGTGTCAAGGCTAACATATTAAAATAAGTAAGTTCCAATAATAAATGTGGGTAAATACCTACAGAAACACCTACAATTTCTTCCTCCTAGAGGTCACTGAAGACATTTTCTTTTGTTTTTCATTCAGTAGTGAAAATAACAAGGTATTATGTTATATAAAAAGTAAGGTACAATCTTTTAAGTGTAATCTTTAGAAGATAGTCATAAAAACCAGCCATGGATAAAACATGAAGTATCATCTTAGAGTATGAATGGCAAGTATAGGATTCAAGCCAGAACTACAGAAAAACAACAACAACAACAACAACAACAGAACCAGAACAAAGCTTTTTGCCCCATTTTCAAACAAGGCCACTGTATCCTCTTACAGATGCTGTCACTGCTGCTGTTCATTTCAGCTAAATGAAAAATAGCAGCAGGAAAGAGCCAATGGAAAATCCCAGGGACTGAGAGGAAGAGGCAGTATTCTGTCTGATAGTCAAAAGAGGGTCCTAGTATGTGACATGAAAAAGGTTTCCCAAAAGTACCAGGAAATACCAGCTGTCAGGAAAAGCGATGTCTCTCAAAAGTCCTGTATCAAGATCATTTTTCAAGTTAAAAATTCAAGTTAAGAGATATCACATAATTTTCTTCTGCATTACATTCAGATAATGTAAATGATGTAGGAAAAAGTTTTTAATAATTAAGAATAAAAAACAATTATTTTAATATTTCACTCTGTTTTCTCAGAGCATTTGAATTAATACAGCTAATTCTCAAAAGAAATCCGGTAATTTAAAATAGTGTCTGATCTTGTGGCCAGGTTATGTCCAGACCATACCAACAGTTTATTTTTTATATATCTATAGTACAGTATAATAAAAGTCACCCAGGATTCTAATGGTTGAAAGCATAGTCCATAACTCTTTAGTGGAAAGCCATCAAACATGCATCAAATTCTCTATATGGAGCTTTTTAACGTATCTTGTTACTTTGTTAGTTGGTTGCTGGTTTGAGGGGTTGGGTTTTTTTGGAAAATAATAGTTCTGTATCAATGGCTAGCTGACAAAATTACAACTTAGCTTTAAACAACCTAAACTGGTCACCAATCACCCCAGACCTAACCCCGTTTTCATTATTTAACCGCCACTAGATGTCCCCATCCTCCACATAATTTCATGAAAAATCATTCCCAAACAGTTGAAATGAGAGGCAGCTGAACACAAGCTACACAAATCCCAAATAAATGGCTACAAATCTCACTGAATTCACATTCGGCAGCAGTTGTTGTGAAACAGATTGATGGCTTCAGAGTACTCTGAATGGACTCCACAGCTGCCTACAACCTGAACAGCTCAGATTCCTCACAAAATCTCATTAGACTTTCTGTTAACACTTCCAGCACAAAGTTACACCACCAATACGTGTGGAATCCCTGTTACTCAGTGACACGAATTCTATTAAACCAGCATGAGAAAACTCTGTAGGATAAAACATTTGAAAACTTTAAAATCTAATATATCTTTATGGATAGCCAAATTAATTGGCTTATGTACAAAACGTTAACATGAGCATATATAGACAGGTAAACACATAATGTCAACTTACCTCACATCTTTCTTTCCTTATAGGACTTTGGGTTTCACAACAAAACAGTTATAAGGACTCTTATTGCCAGGAGTGAGATCGACTTGATGAATATACGACAGCGCTACAAAGAGAGATATGGGAAATCACTCTTTCATGACATTAAAGTAAGTTTTGGGGTGTTTTGGGGTTTGTTTTTTTTTTAAACACTTTGCATATATTCAACACTGGCACCACACAGACCATGCCAGGTCCCACAAGAAACATCTTCAGAATTAATCTCCATTTTGAAAAAAGGAAAAAGTGTAAAATCTATAGCTTGCCTTTTTGGTGCTACAGGCTGCCTTCAGTATGCAGGCAGTGAATTCTCAACTGCCTCTCACCCTGTGTGATTTTATCCGTTCCCAATTGCAAGAGGAGGATATACACAGGGCATGACTGTACACTGAGGAGCAGCGTGTATCAGTAGTTTCTTTTCACCCTGTCTGTAAGGCAGATAGCAGTTTGGTATGAAACTGAGAAGAATGTCTGGACTTACCCTTGTGCTTAGGTATCAACTATCAGAAAAACTATTCCCCTTTCTTACCCTGTATCTTAAAACCCAACTATGACAATCTGGAGTTGTACAAAAATGGCTTTTGCTAAGATACTCTGAGTTTCTTACAACTCCTATTTTTCACCTGTAAGATGTGCAGATCTGTAAGAAATCACTTATGATTTTCTGGTATTGAACTAGAGAAGCACTGAGCAGGTTTGATCCAGGCTCTAAAACATAGACTGTTTCTAAATGCCAAAGCAACTAAAGCCAGAAATTATGTGAAACTAAAAAAATCCTGCATCTTGGCCTAGAATCCTCATGAAAGCAATGTCAATATTTTACACAACCTTACACCACCCCTCTAGTCCTTGTCACACACAAAGAGAAGAAAAAATAGGATGTAGTCACAGAAAGTAGTTTGGTTTTTTTTTTTTCTTGCAGCATTTTGCTTCAGGGCATTATGAGAGTGCTTTACTTGCAATCTGTGCTGGTGATGCTGAAGATTACTAAGGAAGAAGATGATGAACTTTGAAGACTGTATACTACTTTATATAGAAACTGAAGCTATACTCAATATACATAAATGTAAAGAGGAGAACAGAAAATTCAGTGTTACACACTTACTAATATTACATCTTTCTTCAGAAAGTAAAAAAATGTTGGCAGGAACATGGTTTCATTCCTTGCTCTAATTAATATCTATGTTTCAATGATTAATATAAATCAATGAAGGAAATAGTAAAATTGCTCCATGGAAGAATATGTTTATGACTTAGTCCTGTAACATCCTGAACATTAGACAATAGGCTCTGGAAGAATCTATTCACTTCCACATTGGAGAGAAAAAAGTTTTGCTTTATATATTTTGAGCACCAGAATTTCTTACATTAATTAGGTTTTTTTCTTTTCTACTTCTTATAACTCATATTTTATGCTCTTGAATATTATTGGTTTAGTTACTATCAAACTAAGCATTTGCTCCAGTCTATTATCAGTCACACACCAAAGAGTGCTTTTATATTCTCTTTCATTTAGCCCACATGCTTAATGGCATTTGCTCTTTTCCATCTGAAGTTAAAGAAAAAACATAGAATAAAGTATCCCAAGACATTCTTGATTAGTGTCATGCAGTGGGAACCCCTGGAAGATGAAGCTTTACAGAGCTTTGAAAGGAAAAGTTCATAGAATCATAGAATTATAGCATGTGTTGGGTTGGAAGGGACCTTCAAAGCCCATCTAGTCCAACCCCCTGCAGTGAGCAGGGACATCTTCACTAGAGCAGGTTGCTCAGAGCCCCATCCAGCCTGACCTTGAATGTCTCCAGGGACAGGGCCTCCACCACCACTCTGGGCAACTTGTGCCAGTGATCTACAACCCTCAGAGTGAAGATTTTTTTTCCTAAAAAAATGCACAAACAACATCCCACACACACCAAAAACAAACAAAAAAACCCCAAAACAAAACAAAAAAAAACCCACAATTCTAGAGGATTAAATTCTGAAATTCCATTTACACCTCTCATTTTAATCCTTGACTGAATACCGACCTGCAGAGCACTGAGGTATTTGCAGGGTGCCCCAGGTTGTGTAATGCTAGTAGTGGGTAGCACTGCACCTGCAAATGAGGATGAAGTATGCAGCGCTCCCCAGAGCACCAATAAATGCGGTCTGACAACATCTGGTGACAACTTGTACCGCCACAAGGAAAGGCAGCAGAGCCTGACCTCACATCCTCTTGCCACAGGACAGCATGACACTGCTTTTAAATACCCTGTTTGGCACAGCCTACCCATGGGATTTGCAGACCTCATATTTATACCTCCTGTAAGTCTCTTATGTAAACAGGCATAACTAAGGGGAAAAGTGTTAATATTCACTGAATCACAGAATGTCAGGAGTTGGAAGGGACCTCAAAAGATCATCCAGTCCAACCCCCTGCCTGAGCAGGATCACCTGGATTAAATCACACAGGTCGGTGTCCAGATTGGGCTTGAATGTCTCCAGAGAAGGAGACTCCACAACCTCTCTGGGCAGCCTGTGCCAGTGATCTGTCACCCTCACAGGGAAAAGGTTTTTCCTTACATTCACTTCAAATTATATTCACTATGTTCCAGCTTGGACCTGCTGCCCCTTGTCCTGTCACTGGCCATCACTGAAAAGAACCTGGCTCCATCCTCCTGACACTCACCTGTTACGTATTTATAGATATTCATGAGGTCACCCCTCAGTCTCCTCTTCTCCAAGCTGAAGAGCCCCAGCTCCCTCAGCCTGTCCTCAGAAGATGTTCAACTCCATCATCTTGGTGGCCCTGCGCTGGGCTCTCTCAAGGTCCTTCTGGAACTGAAGGGCCCAAAATTTTGGGTCCTTAGTTTTCCCCCTGCAGCTTCCAGGTTTCTGGCTTGACACAGCCATTTTCAGTTGTTTGTTTTTTTTCCAAAATAGGTAATTTCTGCAAGTGTTGCTCAGGGCCACTGAAACAAAGCACCTCTCTAAAGGCATACAAGTACGCAGCAACTTTTACGCTGTCTGCACCTGTCCCTCCCTCTGTTTAGGAAAATAACGTTACTTTTAGTGTCCTTTGCTTTTGCAAATACTTTATTCTACAAAGATACTGATTTTGCAATAGAGCTGAAACCTCAGTTGGGTTCGGTCCATTTCAAAGCCTTTCAGGTGAGTAACAAAGTGTTTAAGGCGAGACTTCTGAAGGCACAGCTCCGGCAGGAGTTACAAACCGCGAGGAAAAGCGGGACCGAGCTGAGCACCCTCCCGATTTGTCGGCATTACCACAACCCTTCGTTATGATTTCACGGTTGTACTCGGAGGTACCCACCGGCAGCCACAGCTCAGGGACGCGGAGCCGCTCGGCTTCAGCTCCGCGCCGGCAGGCGGGAGCAAGGTCGCCTCACGCCTCACGCCTCACGCCTCACGCC
>VXBZ01010546.1:8682-19214 GCA_013399135.1 Heliornis fulica | reverse complement strand
CTAATCCAGGTGATCCTACTTGGGCAGGGGATTGGACTGGATGATCTTTTGTGGTCCCTTCCAACTCCTGACATTCTGTGATCAGCAGATTGGAACGCAGTTTGCCAGGGAGCCTGAAGAGGAGGAGGTGTTCTGTTTTTGTGTTGCTTGGTTGTCTGTAATATGGAGGCTTTTGGTCTTGACTGAAAAAGCCTGCTGATGCCACGAGTATGTTGTACCTGTGAGTGTACTTTTCCAAGTGCAGAAAGATGCTGGTCCTACAAAAAGCTAAGCAAACACACCCACAGGTAGTTTGTCAATAGGCTTGCTGAGCTGGTGTAGGTAATTTGGGTCATAGATAAGTGCATACTTAGATGGTTTAGGTAAGTAATAATTTAGTAAATGTGAAACTAGAACACATTCCTCATTGCATGAAGAGTGCAAATGCCTGGTTGGTTGGCAGGTTGTAGTTGTGACTGCTGATAAAAGAGCTACCACGTGGGTAGAACAGGGTTCTCGTGGGCTGTGCACATCTGGTGCAGGGTGGCATGTCAGACAGTGGTTCTGTTGCCTAGTAATTGAAACAACATAGTTGTTTTAGCAGGTACAGGTACAAAAGTTTCACTATAGTGCTGACTGTTCTTTAAGCCAGTAGTTGCTTTTGGACTATTTCTTTCCTTGCTTTCCCATCACCAGTTGAGTGTTCCTGAGGAAACCACAGGAAAACAGTCTTGGCACTGCGCTTTCTGAGTAAAACTTACTGTTGTGAGGTAAAGGAGGAAAGAGCAGTGATAATTTCAAACCAATGAGAAAGAATTCGGTTATGGACAGCTTTCTATTTTATCAGTATGAGGCATAACAAAAAAGTGAATGTCACAGTTGCTTGTCCTGAATAATTGAAACTTAACATTGTGATAAATCTTAGGTGTGAGGGGAGAGGTTACAGGATTACTTTAAAGCTTTTTCTTTAGCTATTCTAGCAATATGCCTTGTCAGTGAGCCTAAAAATGTTACACTGAGAGTGAGTAATAGCAAAGAAACTTGTGTAACATCCAGGCAAAGCATTACATGTTGTTATCAGGTGATGTTTTGAATCCCAAGCTTGTTTAATATGTTGCACTGTATCCCGTGATGTGATTCTAGGTAACCACTGGGGTGGATTTTTTTACCAAGTGGATAAAGCCACAATAAGCATTGTGATTGTTTTGCAGTTAAACTTCTTCAGCAGCCTGAAAAAAATGAGAATAATAAACGAGAAGCTGATGAATGAAGTCTCAAGTCAACCGAATGATATGGAGGTGAGTTGCAGATGCTGGATATTATTTTGCTGTGTGTATACATACACACACATATATGTGTGTCATATATGTATATGTGTGTCTTTATTTCCCTTTTCATGGTGGGAAGGAGCATGGGGTGTACTGGTGCTTCTTGTGGCATAATGTGCTCTGAGCATAGTCGGGGAGGTGACTCCGTGTAGACATTCCTGCTGCCTTTTTTCATCTGGTTTTATGTTATTGTGCTTCTAGGTGGTGCTGAACAATGATGCAGAGGTAATTGCAGTGGAATTTGGAGAAATCTTTGAAACCCTGGAAAGGAAGAAACGCCAGTTGCTAGAGGATGTTGAAAATCAGCGAAGTAAAGAGGAGAAAGAGTTTCAGATTTGGAAAAAAATGAAGGAAACTCACAAGAAGACAATTGAGAATTTTTTGAAGGATTGTGAAAAGCTTGTCCATGAGTGTGATCCTCAGCGTTTCCTGGAGGTGATGGGCTTTCTATTACATCATACACTAGTACTGCCTTCAAAGTTGTCTCACATTTATTGGGGTGTGGTTTTCATACTGATTATCAAACACTCTGTGTATTAAGTACTTCCATTGCATTTTTCAACTTGTAAGATGACAAAAATGCATTTTGGGGTAGAAGAGCCAGAACCAGTAACTCATCTGTGCTGCACAGTGGAGCACTGTGCTGGGATACCCAAGTCCAGGGGATTATACTGATCCTAAAGCTCTGAGGTGTGCAGTGGAGATCCATCAGCCAGTTCAGAGCTAGTTAAGGTACTACTCCTGACTTGCACTGCACTAAGTAGTGTGTACACACTCCTGTATACGAGGCCCTGGAAACCTTTCCCATGCTGCTTAAGGGAGCTGTTTCTGAGTTAGAGGTTAATGCTAGAGGAACCCACGATACAAGCTGGTGCAGATCTTTTCATCTCCTTTTTGGCAAATGCTGTGGCTGTGAATTTCCAGAGTACATAAGTAACTACTGAATGTCATGTCACCTTGAACTTCACACCTTCTGCTTTCCAAAGAAACCACAGCAGTATCGCTGTTTCTGCAGCAGATCTTTCCTGCCTCCAGATAAATCAGAAGCTGAGAAAATACTTAGTTTGTGGCAACAACTCATTAAGGAGAATCTTGGGCTTCCCCAGTGTAAGAGCAACTCCTACTCTTGGGAGAATCATTCAGACCCCAGGCAGTAGTAAGCTGTACACTTAGCACTTCCCTCCCCCGCCCTCACCTTTCAGTGAGGTGAGTTTTGGTTGTTTTAAGACTCAGTGCTGTGACATCACCAGGTTTTTATGGGAAAGCAGCTAGGCTACAATCCAGCCAGTTTTCTACTTCCCACTGCCCCTTCTGTGGGAAGCATCACTTGGCCTTAGTGCAGTGCACTTCGTACTGCTGTTATCTGGCTGACATAAAAATAAAAAGCTGTCTTTTAGTTTTTAATCTCAAAGCAATACCATCTTGGGAGCAGGCAGCAGAGGCCTCCCTCACCAAGAAATGCAAAGTAGCCTTTCACTGGAATGGTAACAAAGATCTGAGCATCTGAAACAGATTAGATAACCATGGGGGCCATAACTCATGATTTGGATGCCTTCAGTTTGCTCCGAAGGCCTTTTTTGTCTCTGGCACAAAATACTACAAGGTAAATCACTTTCCTGGGTGTACTTTTTAATACATGCATTTGGTTGCTTTTGCCTTTCCTTTTTTTTTTGTTTTTTTTTGGCATGTTACCAACTTTATTTCCAGTAGTTCTGTGAATTGAAGACAGGGTGTTCAGTCTCTGAAGTATTTTGATAAAGCAATAATCTTTTGAGGGGTGGAGACTCATTCATATCTTACAAATTCTTGTTTTATTTATAGGTGGCCTGTGGCTTGAATACAAGGTATATTTATTTAATTTTTGTTTCTGCTTTGTTAGTTCTGTAGCATAAAATTTGAAGATTAAAGATGTTGGATATGGTCAGATACAGCATCTTAAAGAGAGTATTTAGTAATTAAGACAGCATAATGCTTTCAGATTTGTGAATGCTCCATATCCCAAGTGCTTTGGAAAAGTGTCAGGAATTTTAGTGATCTTCTACTTGCAGTTAGATAATCAGTCTGTGTGTATGGAGATTTTGCAGTGTCTTTGTTTTCGTGTTTGCTGTGCACATACCCAGCATATTTCTTTCAAAAAGGTGCTTAATTATGTTTCCTACCATTTTTAAGCAGAGTTTAAGAATATTGGAAATGGAGCCCTTCAAAATAGGTTGATGTTCAGATTAACATTGATAATCCCCTCTGAAGAAACAGCCTGATTTTGATTGAGGAATAGTATGAAGGGAGAAGGGAGGGTGTTAATCTCTTGGCTGAACTACCAGCACTACTTCTTGAAGTTTTCAGTGCATATGGAATCCAGTCCAAGCGAATCGCCCAGTAGAAAGCTTTAAAAAAAATAATAATCTATTAAACTTGAAATTTTATTGAAAACTTTTTCTGAGTTCTTTTCCCCCTTAGTCATCTCTTTTTTTTTTTTTTTTTCCTCCAAATAGTTTTTTTTGTGTTAGGCAGGTGTCATTTACTTGGCATGTGAGCCTTTGGAAAAGTGGTAGTTTGACTTGGCTTTTTTTCCTTTCCAGAATGAAAACTCAGCTTGACCTGATGAATATAGCTTCCAGCTATGAAAAAGCACCCATGTATACCCAAAAGAAGATGGATATCAAACCTGTCATTAATGAAATCTTGGCTTTGAAGTTAACACCTGTTAATGAAGGCATTGCTAAAGGTAAGGAATCACAGAATGTCAGGAATTGGAAGGGATCTCGAAAGATCATCTAATCCAGTGCCCTGGATTCAGGATCCAGTGCAGGATCATCCAGATGAAATCACACACAAACACATCTAGATTCCTCTTGAATGTCTCCATTGAAGATTCAGGAGGTCACTCTGAGAACCTGCAACTTGTAGAACTCATTGGTAGTTATATACAGTTTGGAGGGGAAAAGTATGTGAATATTCAGAAATGGAGCACATTAATTGATGGTAAATTCATCAAGGGGCTTTAAAAGCCTTTTCTGAATGTGCTTTTTTAGGAGGTCACTATCCTCAGGCTGTGCTTTTGGAAGGTCTGGGAATGTGTTCCTCTGCTAGCTGGGCAGCTGGTGTAGTGTANTGCTTTTTTAGGAGGTCACTATCCCCAGGCTGTGCTTTTGGAAGGTGGAGGGAGGTATCATCCTAACTTTCCTGTCCAGCCAGTATTGACCCTTCTGGGAGTGTGTTCCTCTGCTAGTGGGCAGTTGTTGTAGTGTCATCCTAAACTGCTCTTACCCCATCAGGTCAGATGTCAGGTGTTGTGTCGGGACAGTCCTCTCCAGGCACTGGGGAAAGCTCTCATGCAGGCTTCTTGCTTTGTGTCACAGGTTTGGACAAGCACTGGGACCTTGCTACAGGCAGTCAGTGTACTCTTGGTCTTAACAGGAGTCTGTTCTCCGATGCACAGGAACCCTTTGGTATTTTCCATACTTAATATGCTCTCTGTTGGTATTGCTGTATCCTTTCTAACAGATCTACCCTCTGGTGGAAACGAGGCCTGGACAAAGTGTGCTCTGTTTAACAGCAGCACAGATCAGTGGCAGGACCAGAAGAATGTCCCCAGCGTGTTTGTAAGTTACTGGCTATGGGGCTACAGTGCTGGGCTGTTTGGTTAACTTGCCTTATAAAATGACTTAGTGTCTGCTACAAAACCTTTTTCAGCCTGTAGCAGGACAAGAGGAAGCTCTAGCAGATGGCAGCAGTATCTGTACCCGCTTAATGTCCGTGTCGGAGACGGCCGCGTTCCAAAACATGAGTCATGAGGTATGATAAGCGTCTCTTGTAAGTACAGTTAAGTTGCTGTTTGTTACAACACGTTGTTCAAAATAAGCTTTTACACCCTTTACCAGCTTCCTTAAGAAAGGTCAACTTCTAATTGTAGAATGTAAATCTGAGTAGGCTACTAAAGCTGTTGGGATTTTACTCTTTTCACTATTTCTTCAGAAAACTGGAACTTAACCTTACTCCTCAATTCAGATACTTTTATGTTTTAGCATGTCTTTTTGAGTCATGTCTGCAGCTTTCTAATCCAAGTAAGCTCCTCTGTTCTCTGTTTGAAGAGAAAGTAATCTGCCTGTGTTTCATTTTCTGAAGAATTCGCTTCTCTAGGACTACCTGAATTCCTGATAATTTGATGTTAAGCTGTATCCAATTCTTTTTTTGTTTGATTTCCAGCAAACTAGATGGGGGGCTCCCACTTAATAGCAGCTCAGTGTGGGTGGCTGAGTGAATATAAGTAGATGGCTAAATGAAAAGTTTCTTAGATCTTTTAAATATATAACTATTTGTCTCATGTTGTATTACTTTGGAGAATATCTGTTTTCTGTTCCTATTGAGAAGACAAGTTATATAGTTATTGAATTTATTAAAAAAAATAAAATACCACCTAAATTAGTTGCAGATGGTGATTTTATTTATTTAAATTTTTTAAATGACAGAGGTAAATTTGTCAGTGAACACCTATGCTGGTGTTTGTAGCTGTTTCTGGTTTTGGCAGTGAGTCAAACTCCTACTTAAAACCTACCTTGTGGTTGGGGATCCATGTGTATCCTCAGTTGTTTTTAAAGAACTTTCTCTGTGACTTGTGTTCTGCTGCCTTCTAGCAGCAGCAGAACAGTAATCAGAAACAATAGGATATACAGAACCCTTTCCTCAGTCTTAGGATCATATCTGAGCTTTATAAGCTCTGAATCCCCAAATACCCTTTGACTTACCGATTGTTTTGCTGTAATTGTAGGAGTTACGTTACAAATACTACCTGGAACATCAGAAACCCCTCGATGAGTTCAAGACACAAACTTTACCTGCAAATAAAAAGTACAAATTTGTAGCTGCTGAGGTTTTGAGGGACAGGTCCTCAGAAATTCCTTTTGCATCCTCGCCTACCAAAGCAAATAACACAGATAAAGGCAGAGTGGGAACCCAACAAAAAGCAAATGGCTTTGGGAGAGGCTTTTTCGGAACCGGTAATCGCAGCGGCCCATCCACAAACACAAACCTTTCTGAAATAAATGGGGACTTAACAGCAGGTCATGAGAGAGGTTCCCAGGAAGTAACCACTCCAGCTTTGTCAGAAAACTCTGAAGACACAGCAATTAAAGAGAAGACGCCAGTGCAGGCATCGGCAGATGCTGTTTCCAGTGAGATGGATAAAAATTCTAGCGCTTCAACTGACTTAAAGCTAGCAGCATCCCAACCTGTTGCTGTTTCAAATTCAGGACTTCTGGATGTTACTGCAGAGAGATTTTCTGCTTTGCCTTTTGCTTTCAGTGCATGTAGCACCTCAACACCCAGATTTATTAGAGACACAGGTGCATCTTCCTTTAAAAAGAAGGAGAGGAAATATATTTTCCCTCAGTTTTACCTTGGAAAATGCGATGGTGCAGATAAAACGGGAAACCAGGATGAAAGCAAACTTAAAAAACATGGCCCTCTAACCAAAGCCACAGTTTCTGATGCTTCAACCAGCCCTAATTTATCCTCAGCAGAAGGTGAGAAGCCAGTCTTTTCGTTTCCCCGTGGCAGCTCGGAAGGAAATTGCTTTGCAGGACTGGGAGTCAGCAATTCATTTAAGGCTTTACCATTATCCTCGATTTTTGGCCAATTTGAGAAGCCATCTGACCAAACTGTGTCATCTCACACCAGAGAAAAAAACCTGTCTGCAAAGGAAACCTCAGAGTGTGATGCACAGAGATCACCTGTGGAACAAAAAGCCAGTGCCTCAGAATCCAGCACATCCGTAGCCTGCGGCACTTCAGAATCCAGCAGCACAGCTGGGGTGAGGGACAGCTCCCAGCCCCCCCTTCTCCCCAGGAGTTGTATGTTTTCCTTCAAAAATAACTCCTGTCATTTTCCTTTGCCAGTATTTTCCTTTGGCAGCGTCGTCAGAAATACCTCCGACCCGCTGACGTCCTCCATGGTTTTGTCTGGAAGTGGCGCTGACACTGTGGAAAAAGAGAAACCTGATGGAACACCTCTGAACCTGTGGAATTCTGCTTCTTCAGAGTGTGCAGGGCTTGCTTCTAGGCTTAATCATCCGACCCTGGAAGGCTCTCTCTGTCCCTCAGGCGTGGCTAAGACAACGGAAGGTGCCAGGCAGCTGCCTGACAGCAATTCTTGTAGCCAGCCCTTGGGTTTGGTGGCTCTTCCCGCCAAATCCGAGAGCGCTCCTTCCCCTCAGCCTGTTGCTGCAGCCACAGAACCGGCACCAGAGGTAAAAGATGAAGGAAGTGGAACTGTTGCTGAGAAGAGCCGTTCCTGGCCTGGGTGGGAAGGTGAGCCAGCACCCGTGCTGTTCCAGAGCAGAGCGTGTCCTGCTCCCGGAGCGAGCACGGAGCCATCTGCAGGGGGCTCTGTGCTCGCCGTCACCGGGGCAGCAGCAGTGTTAAGTGACAGCGATTCTGACACCGAGGAGCTGAGTCAAACCTCTGTCTCCACTGATACCAGCAGCACCTCAGAATATTTCTCTGTTGCTGAAGATAAAGTATCTACTAGAAGAAAATCGGAGACGTGAGGGGAGTGTGAAATGGAAGATAACTGAATGTAAATATGCTGGAATTAGATAAAAGCTACTTAACACATTACAACCCCCTGTGTTTGGGTTTTTTTTACTGCTGGTGCTCTCCCTGCTTTTTGCAGGTGAGGTGTCTCTGTGTTAGAAACACATCTGCTAATTGACAAGCACAAAGTGCTGCACTCATCTGTATAGTACAAACACTGAAGAAACAGCCAAAATGGATGAGTTGTGCTGTAAAGACTGAAGCTTGAAGAATGCAGACCCTCTGAGGAGAGCCACTGGGGTAGGAGTGGGTGGCAGGGAGCCAAGGTGTCCTGGGAGGTGGCTTCTGGGAGGTGCAGGCAGCAGCATCTTGCTGTTTGGGTCCAGCAGCACTTGCACTCAGGTTAAAGCGGTGAGGAGAGTTGGGACAGCGGCCTTCACCTCCCTGGCACGGAGGCAGCCGAGCCACAGGGAAAGTCAAGGATGGTGAAGGGCGTTACAGAAACTTCCTGTGTTGCCCTTTGGCTGTTATCTCTGTGGTGCTTTTCAGGTACCCTGAAGGCACACCTTCTAGTGTAATAATTTGTCTTAGGTGTCAGACTGAAACACCACATCAGTGTCTGTGTACTGCTGCCTCCCTGCAGTGTGTAACTCTTTGAAATGCTGCCCTGGTGAGAAGTAACCATGGCTGTGTTCAGTTCCTCTTGGCAGCACGTTAGGACTTGGTGGATAGGTAGGTGGACATTAGGAGGCTCTAGCTTTTACAACACACACCTCCTTTCAGAAGGAGAGAGTGCTTCTCACTGGAAGCCTTCACAGTCCAGAACTCAGCGGATTCTGGGTTTGAGAGGTATGAGACAAAGGGAGGGTCAAGAAAGATCATCTCTTCCACTGTACTGTTTGTGTTGTTGCATCCAAGAGTTAATTATACTTTCTTGTACTGTTTCATTTCATGTTCACTCTCCAGCAAAAGCTGTTGCCAGATTTAAAATAAATTAATCCTGCATTAGACACTTCAGCTGGAAAGAATCAGATCAGAATGATTAATACCCCTTCAGAAGTCTTCACTGGTAACTGGAGGCACAACTCTTCTTTTTTTAAATTTCCAAACTATGTCTGTCACTTCATAGGAGCAATGCCCCATCTGAATCTCTGCAAGGCTTACCAGTGCCCTCTGTGACACTGTGCTATTCTTGGCTTAGGAAATGCTGACCTAGTTTCAATTTGAGTTGTGTTAAATACTTGGGTTCTGCTTTTCCCAAGTAAAACATACCTCTCTTAAATCTGCTGACAAACTGGACTAATATTTAGTGATAAACCAAAGAATTCTCAGCATACTTTCTGAAAAAAAAAAATACAGTTTGTACTGCAAAGGACTTTGTGACATGTGTGCTAGAGCTGTCCTGGATCTGTCTGGACTTCAGGATACACGAGGTGAGAAATGAAGCAATGCTACACATGGTTGAAAGATTTTATTAATCAGATTTTGTTGTAATAACAGAAAATCTTTTTACTTAACATTGTGAGACTAAAAATCACACCCCAGTTTAAATGCATCTGTAGTTCGCAAAGGCACCACTTCATAACTGAATAGAAACCTTGGAAGACAATCAGAAGAGTTTATTTTACTGTAATCCCAAAGTAGTTTCTGAACAGCTTCCACCAGTGGGCTGGAAGTTTCCAGTCTTGTCCTCTGGAGAGGCTAATCCCACCGGCCATCAGAGCTGTGGGGTGTGTTTCTGAGAGCTGTCTCACCTCACTGCCTCAAGAAAAGCGCAGTGGGAATATGACACAATAACCTGGGTTTGTAATCTACAGGAAATAATGATTTGGGTTTTAGTATTGAAGCTACTCCGCTGTCAGTGTGCAAAGATTAAGTAAATTTTGTGTTGCTAATATTGGATATGCTGAAGCTGTGTTATGAATTACCCCTCTGATAATTATCCCTGTTAATTCAGACCTAGGCCCTTCCTAAGTGAGAAGGCAGCTGCTCTGGGTGGCAGCTACGTGCTGCTGCCCTTCTTCCCCCACTCAGCCACCAGATTTCACTTTGGCTCCAGAGGCATCACTCAGTTGCTGAAGTGCCAGCAGGATGTTATCACCTGGATCCTCGCACAGCTCACTCAGCGATGTGCTCTTTGCAGAAGGCATTCTTTCACTTCAGGTGGCTTTAAAGAGGAAATACATGACTGTCTGGGAAGAAGGGGAAGTTTTATCATACCTAATGGACTTGAGAAGGAGTGAAAGGGGATTGGAGAGGGATCTGGACAGGCTGGATGGTTGGGCTGGGGCCAACAATATGCTGTTCATCAAGGCCAAATGCCGGGTCCTGCACTTTGGTCACAACAACCCCAGGCAGCGTCACAGGCTTGGGCAGGAGTGGCTGGAGAGCAGCCTGGGGGAAAGGGACCTGGGGGTGTTGGTTGACAGCCCCCTAAACATGAGCCAGCAGTGTGCCCAGGTGGCCAAGAGGGCCAATGGCATCCTGGCTTGGATCAGGAACGGGGTGGCCAGCAGGAGCAGGGAGGTGATAATCCCCCTGTATTCTGCACTGGTGAGGCCTCACCTTGAGTATTGTGTTCAGTTCTGGGCCCCTCACTTCAAGAAGGACGTTGAGGTGCTGGAGCGTGTCCAGAGAAGGGCAACGAGGATGGTGAAGGGTCTGGAGAACAGGCCCTACGAGGAGGCTGAGGGAG